>JBCNYG010015955.1:0-10027 GCA_039654305.1 Porochilus rendahli | reverse complement strand
CCATTCACTTCAATTCATTTTCTCATCTGACTAAATCCAAAACAGAAATACTTAGTGGAATCTGACTGCATGAGTGAATATTTTGCATCGCTTCAAATATCGAAACGTTCAGCTCAATTAGGACATGTACGCTATTACTTTTTTCATTCCTAATGTTCAAACATTCCGGAATATTCCACGTTTTTCCGGAATTTTTTTCCATTGAAATGAATAATAAGTTGTACGCAAGTTAATAACTAATGCTCTTAGATTCCACTATTTCACTCAATGCATCTTTATTAGTCTTACACTCAGATTTCACAATAAGTTGTACACAGTGCAACTTAATTACTCATGCACTCAGATTCCACTAAGCATTTCACACAGTGCAACTTTATCAGTCTTACACTTAGATTCCACATTGTGATGTACACAACTTAGTTTATTCATCCATGCACTGTTTCCACACAATGCAGCTTCATCAGTCTTACACTCAGATTCCACAATGAGTTGTACACACTGCAAGTTATTAACTAATGCACTCAGATTCCACTATTTTACACAATGCAACTACATCAGTCTTACATTCAGATTCTACAATGTGTTGAACACAGTGCAACTTAATCACTCATGCACTCAGATTCCACCAAGTAATTTACACAATGCAACTTTATCCTTACAGTCAAATTACAAATTGTGATATACTCAACTTAGTTTAGTTATTCATACACTCAGTTTCCACACAATGCAACTTTATTAGTCCTTTACTCAGATTTCACAATGAGCTTTACACACTGCAAGTTAATACCTAATGCTCTAAGATTCCCCTATTTCACACAATGCAACTTTATCAGTCTATCACTCAAAATCCACAATGAGTTGTACACACTGCAAGTTAATAACTAGCGCTGTTAGATTCCACTAGGTATTTCACACAATGCAACCTTATCAGTCTTACACTCACATTCCACAATAAGTTGTACACACGGCAAGTTAATAACTAGCGCTGTTAGATTTCACTAGGTATTTCACACAATGCAACTTTATTAGTCCTTTACTCAGATTTCACAATGAGCTTTACACACTGCAAGTTAATAACCAATGCTCTTAGATTCCCCCTATTTCACACAATGCAACTTTATCAGTCTTACACTCAGATTCCACAATGAGTTGTACACTGTGCAACCTAATTACTCATGCACACAGATTCCACTAAAAATTTTACACAATGCAACTTTATCAGTCTTGCACTCAAATTCCACAATGAATTGTACACAGTGAAAATTACTCACTTATGCACTCAGATTCCACTATTTTAAACAATACAACTTTATCAGTCTTACACTAAGATGTTACAATGCGTTGAACACAATGCAACTTAATTACTCATGCACTCAGTTTCCACTAAGTATTTCACACAGTGCAACTTTATTAATCTTTTACTCAGATTCCACAATAAGTTGTACACACTGCAAGTTAAAAAGTAACACTCTTAAATTCCACAAGGAATTTTACACAATGCAACTTTATCAGTCCTACACTTGGATTCCACATTGTGATGTACACAACTTAGTTTAATCATTCATGCACTCAGTTTCCACACAATGCAACTTTATCAGTCTTACACTCAGATTCCACATTATACAAAACTTAGTTTAATCGTTCATGCACTCAGTTTCCACACAATGCAAATCATCAGTCTTACACTCAAATTCCACAATGAGTTGTACACACTGCAAGTTAATAACAAATGCTCAAAGATTCCACACAATGCATCTTTATTAGTCTTACACTCAGATTTCACAATGAGTTTTACAAATTAATATAATAACTGATGCTCTTAGATTCCACTATTTTATACAATGCAACTTTATCAGTCTTACACTTAGATGTTACAATGTGTTGAACACAGTGCAACTTAATTGCTCATGCACTAATTCCACCAAGTATTTCACACAATGCAACTTTATCAGTCTTACACTCACATTCTACAATGTGTTGAACACAGTGCAACTTAATCACCCATGCACTCAGATTCCACTAAGCATTTCACACAATGCAACTTTATCAGTCTTACACTTAGGTTCCACATTGTGATGTAAACAACTTAGTTTAGTCATTCATACACTTAGTTTCCACACAATGCAACTTTATCATTCTAACACTCAAATTCCACACACTGCAAGTTAATAACTAGCGCTGTTAGATTCCACTAAGTATTTCACACAATGCAACTTTATCGGTCTTACACTCAGATTCTACAATGTGTTAAACACAGTACATCTTTATCACTTATACACTTGGTTTCCACACAATGCAACTTTATTAGTCCTTCACTTAGATGTGACAATGTGTTGAACACAGTGCAACTTAATTACTCATGCACTTAGATTCCACTAAGTATTTCACACAGTGCAACTTTATAAGTCTTTCACTCAGATTCCACAATGTGTTAAGCACAGTACAACTTTATTACTCATGCACTTAGATTCCACACAATGCAACCTTATTAGTCTTACACTTAGTTCCATATAGTAATGTACACAACATAGTTTATTCACTCATACACTCAGATTCCGCACAATGCAACTTTATTAGTCTTACACTCAGATTCCACATTGTGATGTACACAACTTAGTTTAATCAATCATACACTTAGTTTCCAAACAATGCAACTTTATTAGTCCTTCACTTAAATTCCACAATGATCTTTACACACTGCAAGTTAATAACTAATGCTCATAGATTCCACTATTTCACACAATGCAACTTTATCAGTCTTGCACTCAGATTCCACAATGAGTTGTACACTGTGCAACCTAATTACTCATGCACTCAGATTCCACTAAAAATTTTACACAATGCAACTTTATCAGTCATGCACTCAGATTTCACAATGAGTTGTACACAGTGCAAATTAATCACTTATGCACTCAGATTCCACTATTTCACACAATGCAACTTTATCAGTCCTACACTCAGATGTTACAATGTGTTGAACACAGTGCAACTTAATTACTCATGCACTCAAATTCCACTAAGTATTTCACACAGTGCAACTTTATCAGTCTTTCACTCAGATTCCACAATAAGTTGTACACACTGCAAGGTAAAAACTAATACTCTTAGATTCCACTAAGTATTTCACACAATGCAAATTTCTCAGTCTTTCACTCAGATTTCATAATGTGTTGAACAGAGTGGACTTAATCACTCATACACTCAGATTCCACAAATGCAACTTTATTAGTCTTACACTCAGATTTCACACTGTTGATGTACACAAAAGTTAATTACTCATACTCTCAGTTTTCACACAAAGGAACATTTTGATAAGAACAGAGACTACACTCAATTTTAGCCAATAGGCCGGGAAGCGATGACCCAATAACCCCTTTAAACAAGATGCAGGCTGAATTGAGTGTTTAGAAAAAAGTATCAGATATTACACTGATAAGAACAGAAAATACACATGATTTTAGCCAAAAGGCCGAGAAGCGATGACCCGATAACTCCGTGGTACGAGATTCAGGCTGTATTGAGTGTTTGGAAAGGTGTGTCAGATATGAAACTGATAAGAACAAAGACTACACTTGATTTAAACCAATAGGCCAAGAACCGATGACCCAATAACTCCTTAAAACATGATTCAGGCTGAATTAGGTGTTTGGAAAGGAGTATCAGATAAACTGATAAGACCAGAGCTTTCACTTGATTTTTGCCAATAGGCCAAGAAGCGATGACCCGATAACTCCTTAAAACATGATACAGGTTGTATTCAGTGTTTGAAAAGGAGTGTCAGATATTGAACTGAAAAGAAAAGAGACTACACTTGATTTTAGGCAAGAAGCCGAGAAGCAATGACCCGATAACTCCTTGAAACAAGATACAGGCTGTATTGAGTGATTGGAAAAGAGTATCAGATATTAAATGGATAAGAACAGAGAGTACACCTGATTTTAGCCACTAGGCCGAGAATTGTTGACCCGATAACTCCTTAAAACAAGATGCAGGCTGTATTGTGTGTTTGGAAAAGAGTGTCAGATATTACACTGATAAAAACAGAGACAACACTTGATTTTAGCCAATAGGCCGAGAATCGATAATCCGATAACTCCTTGAAACAAGATGATGGTTGTATTGAGTGTTTGCTAAGGAGTGTCAGATATTAAACTGATAAGAACAGAGACTACACTTTTTTTTAGCCAATAGGCCGAGAAGCAATGACCGATAACTTCTTGAAACAAGATGCAGGCTGTATTAAGTGTTTGGAAAGGAGTGTCAGATATAAAACTGATAAAAACAGAGACTACATCTGATTTTAGCCAATAGAACGAGAAGCGATGACCCCATAACTCCTTGAAACAAGATGCAGGCTGTATTGTGTGTTTGGAAAGGAGTGTAAGATATTGAACTGATAAGAACAGAACACTTGATTTTAGCCAAAAGGCCGAGAATCGAAGACCCGATAACTCCTTGAAACACAATGCAGGCTGTATTGAGTGTTTGGAAAGAAGTATCAGATATTACACTGATAAGAACAGAGAGTACACTTGATTTTAGCCAATAGGCTGAAAAGCCATGACGCAACAACTCCTTGAAACAAGATGCAGGCTGTATTGAATATTTGGAAAGGAGTGTCAGATATTAAACTAATAAGAACAGAGGGTACACTTGATTTTAGCCAATAGGCCGGGAGGCGATGACCCAATAATGCCTTGAAACAAACTGCAGGCTGTATTGAGTGTTTGGAAAGGAGTATCAGATATTATACTGATAAGAACTGAAACTACAGTTGATTTTTGCCAATAGGCCAAGAAGTGAAGATCCGATACCTCCTTGATACAAGATTCAGGCTGTATTGAGTATTTAGAAAGGAGTATCAGATAAACTGATAAAAAATGAGAGTACACTTGATTTAAGCCAATACGCCGAGAAGCGATGACCCCATAACTACTTGAAACATGATTCAGGCTTATTAAGTGTTTGTAAAGGAGTATCAGATATTAAACTGATAAGAACAGAGAGTACACTTGATTGAACCAATGACCTGACAACTTCTTGAAACAAGATACAGGTTGTCTTAAGTGTTTGGAAAGGAGTGTCAGATATTAAACGGATAAGAACAGAAACTACACTTTTTTTTAGCAAATAGGCCGAGGAGCGATGACCTGACAACTTCTTGACACAAGATTCGGGCTGTATTAAGTGTTTGGAAAGGAGTGTCAGATATTAAACTGATAAGAACAGAGGGTACACTTGATTTTAGCCAATAGGCCGGGAGGCGATGACCCCATAACTCCTTGAAACAAGATGCAGGCTGTATTAAATGTTTGGAAATGAGTGTCAGATATTAAACTCATAAGAACAGAGGGTACACTTGATTTTAGCCAATAGGCCGGGAGGCAATGACCCCATAACTTTTTGATACAAGATGCAGGCTCAGTTGAGTGTTTGGAAAGAAGTATCAGATATTAAACTGATAAGAACAGAGAGAGTACACTTGATTTTCGCCAGTAGGCCGAGAAGCGATGATCCGGTAACTCCTTGAAACAAGATGCAGGTTGTCTTAAGTGTTTGGAAAGGAGTGTCAGATAATAAACGGATAAGAACAGAGACTACACTTTTTTTTAGCCAATAGGCCGAGAAGCGATGACCTGTTAAATTCTTGACGCAAAATTCAGGCGGTATTAAGTGTTTGGAAAGGGGTGTCAGATATAAAACTAATAAAAACAGAGACTACGTCTGATTTTAGCCAATAGAACGAGAAGCAATGACCCAATAACTCCTTGAAACAAAATGCAGGTTGTGTTGAGTGTTTGCTAAGGAGTGTCAGATATTAAACTGATAAGAACAGAGACTACACTTTTTTTTAGCCAATAGGCCGAGAAGCAATGATCCGATAACTTCTTGAAACAAGATGCAGGTTGTGTTGAGTGTTTGCTAAGAAGTGTCAGATATTAAACTGATAAGAACAGAGACTACACTTTTTTTTAGCCAGTAGGCTGAGATACGATGACCCGATAACCCTTTGAAACAAGATGCAGGCTGTTTTGAGTGTTTGAAAAGGAGTTTCAGATATGAAACTGATGGGAACGGAGAGAACTCTTGATTTTAGCCAATAGGCCGAGAAGCGATGATCCGATAACATTTTGAAACAAGATAGAGGCTGTATTGAGAGTTTGGTAAGGAGTATTAGATATTGAACTGATAAGAACCGAGACTACACTTGATTTTACCCAAGAGGGCAAGAAGCGATGACCTGATAACTCTTTGATACCAGATTCAGGCTGTATTGAGTGTTTGGAAAGGAGTATCAGATATTAAACATATAAGAACTGAGACTACTCTGGATTTTAGCCAAAAAGATGAGAAGTGATTACCCCATAACCCCTTGAAACAAGATGCAGGCTGTATTGAGTGTTTGGAAAGGAGTATTAGATAAACTGATAGGAACAGAAACTACAGTTGATTTTTGCCAATCGGCCGAGAAGCGATGACCCGATACCTCCTTGATACAAGATTCAGGCTGTATTAAGTGTTTGGAAAGGAGTGTCAGATATAAAACTGATAAAAACTGAGACTACATCTGATATTAGCCAATAGGACGAGAAGCGATGAACCCATAACTCCTTGAAACAAGATGCAGGTTGTCTTAAGTGTTTGGAAAGGAGTATCAGATATTAAATGGATAAGAACAGAGACTACACTTGATTTAAGCCAAAAGGCCGAAAAGCAATGACCAATAACTTCTTGAAACAAGATGCAGGCTGTATTGAGTGTTTGGAGAGTAGTTTTAGATATAAAACTAATAAGCACAGAGACTCCACTTGATTTTAGCAAATAGGCTGAGGAGCGATGACCCGATAACTCCTTGAAACAAAATACAGGCTGTATTAAGTGATTGGAAAGGAGTGTCAGATATTAAACTGATAAGAACAGATTACTTGATTTTAGCTAATAGGCCGAGATTCGATGACCCAAAAACTCCTTGAAACACGATGCAGGCTGTATCGAATGTTTGGAAAGGAGTGTCAGATATTAAACTGATAAGAACAGAAAGTACACTTGATTTTAGCCAAAAGGCCGCAAGGCGATGACCCCATAACTCCTTGAAAAAAGATGTAGGCTGTATTAAATGTTTGGAAAGGAGTGTCAGATATAAAACTAATAAAAACTGAGACTACATCTGATTTTAGCCAATACAATGAGAAGCAATGACCCAATAACTCCTTGAAACAAGATGCAGGCTGTATTGTGTGTTTGGAAAGGAGTGTCAGATATTTAACTGATAAGTACAGAGCCAATAGAACGAGACGCAATGGCCCAATAACTCCTTGAAACAAGATACAGGCTGTATTAAGTGTTTGGAATGGAGTGTCAGATAATAAATGGATAAGAACAGAGACTACACTTTTTTTAGCCAATAGGCCGAGATGCAATGACCTGACAACTTCTTGACGCAAGATTCAGGCGGTATTAAGTGTTTGGAAAGGGGTGTCAGATATAAAACTAATAAAAACAGAGACTACATCTGATTTTAGCCAATAGAACGAGAAGCAATGACCCAATAACTCCTTGAAACAAAATGCAGGCTGTATTGTGTGTTTGGAAAGTAGTGTCACATATTGAACTGATAAGAACATAGACTACACTTGATTTTAGCCAATAGGCCGAGAAGCGATGACCTGACAACTTTTTGACACAAGATTCAGGCGGTATTAAGTGTTTGGAAAGGGGTGTCAGATTTAAAACTAATAAAAACAGAGACTACATCTGATTTTAGCCAATAGAATGAGAAGCAATGACCCAATAACTCTTTGAAACAAAATGCAGGCTGTATTGTGTGTTTGGAAAGGAGTGTCAGATATTGAACTGAAAAGGACAGAGACTACACTTGATTTTAGCCAATAGGCCGAGAAGCGATGACCCGATAACTCCTTGAAACAAGATGCAGGTTGTATTGAGAGTTTGGTAAGGAGTATCAGATATTAAACTGATAAGAACAGAAAGTACACATGATTTTAGCCAATAGGCCGAAAAGCGATGACCCAATAATTCCTTAAAATCAGATGCAGGTTGTATTGAGTGTTTGGAAAGGAGTATTAAACAATAAAGTGATAAGAACAGAGACTACACTTGATTTAAGCCAATAGGCCGAGAAGCGATGACCTGATTACAACCTTGAAACAAGATGCAGGTTGTATTGAGTGTTTGACAAGGAGTGTCAGATATAAAACTGATAAGATCAGAGAGTACACTTGATTTTAGCCAATAGGCCGAGAAGCGATGACCCGATAACTCCTTGATACAAGATGCAGTCTGTATTGAGTGTTTGGGAAGAGTGTCAGATAATAAACTGATAAGAACAGAGACTACACATGATTTTAGCCAATAGGCCGAGAAGCGATGACCCGATAACTCCGTTAAAAGCGGATACAGGCTGTATTGAGTGTTTGGAAAGGAGTATCAGGCATTGAACTGATAAGAACAGAGACTACACATGATTTTAACCAATAGGCCGAGAAGCGATGACCCCATAACTTTTTGAAACAAGATACAGCCTGTATTGAGTGTTTAAAAAGGAGTGTCACAAATTAAACTGATAAGAACAGACTATACTTGATTTTAGCCAAAAGGGCTGAGAAGCGATGACCCGATAACCCCTTGAAACAAGATGCAGGTTGTATTAAGTGTTTGACAAGGAGTGTCAGATATTAAACTGATAACGACAGAGACTACACATGATTTCAGCCAATCGGCTGAGAAGCGATGACCCGATAACTCCTTTGAAACAAGATACAGGCTGTATTGTGTGTTTGGAAAGGAGTGTCAGATATTAAACTGATAAGAACAGAGACCACACATGATTTCTGCCAATAGGCTGAGAAGCGATGACCCGATAACTCCTTTGAAACAAAATACAGGCTGTATTGAGTGTTTGGAAAGGAGTATCAGATATTGAACTGATAAGAACAGAGAGTACACTTGATTTTAGCCAATAGGCCGAGAAGCGATGACCCGATGACTTTTTGAAACAAGATGCAGACTGAATTGAGTGTTTGGAAAGAATTATTAGATATTAAACTGATAAGAACAGAGACTACACTTGATTTTAGCCAATAGGCCGGGAAGCGATGACCCGATAACGCCTTGAAACAAGATGCAGGCAGTATTGAGTGTTTGGAAAGGAATATCAGATAAACTGATAAGAATAGAGAGTACATTTAATTTTAGCCAATAGGTAAAGAAGCGATGACCTGATAACGCCTTCAAACAAGATGCAGGTTGTATTGAGTGTTTGGAAAGGAGTGTCAGATATTAAACTTATTAGAACAGAGAGTACACTTGATTTTAGCCAATAGGCCAAGAAGCAATGACCCGATAACTCCATGAAACAAGATGCAGGCTGTATTAAGTGTTTGGAAAGGAGTATCAAATAAACTGATAAGAACAGAAAGTACACTTGATTTTAGCCAATAGGCAGAGAAGCGATGACCCCATAACTACTTGATACAAAATGCTGGCTGAATTGATTGTTTGGAAAGGAGTTTTAAATATTAAACTGATAAGAACAGAGACTAAACTTGATTTTAGCCAATGGGCCGAGAAGCGATGACCCGATAACCCCTTGAAACAAGATGCAGGCTGTATTGAGAGTTTGGAAAGGAATATCAGATAAACTGATAAGAATAGAGAGTACATTTGATTTTAGCCAACAGGTAAAGATACGATGACCCGATAACTTCTTAATACAAGATGCTGGCTCAATTGCGTGTTTGAAGAGGAGTATCAGATAAACTGATAAAAGCCGAAACTACACTTGATTTTACCTAATAGGCCAAGAAACGATGACCCGATAACTTTTTAAAACAAGATGCAGGTTGTTAAACAGGTCACAAGAGGTTGGGCTATTACCCTTCAGGTCAACTTTTTGATATATTGTATGGTTTTGAATGACAGCAGACAGCATATTTCATGCTCATTTTTGGCAGTTTGTGTGTTTTGAATGGGTGTCTGTTGCGCTTGCAAGACTGGGTGACATCAC
>JBCNYG010015874.1:5000-10031 GCA_039654305.1 Porochilus rendahli | reverse complement strand
CTGTAGGGAGAAAAATGTAGCTTTGTTTTGTTTTTTCCTCATACCACATATGTATATATATATATATATATATGTATGTATATATTTGTGTGTGTGTGTGTTTGTGTGTGTGTGTGTGTGTGTGTGTGTGTGTGTGTGTACGGGTGTGTGGGCAAGGCTGTTACCTTCTTTTTCTTTTGGCTTAATTAGCCAATTGCCACTGGAGGGCATACTATAAAAGAGGTGTGAGGTGAGTTTACTTCCTTTTGCTCTCTGGTCACGAGACTATTTGCTTCCTGGTTGTCTTGTTTGGGGGTTCCTGGTTCACCTACGCAGGTAATGTAGTGGTGGCTGCTAGTTGTTATGGTCATGGTAATTCTTAATTTTTTATGATGCTGATGACGCTGTCAATTAATTATAGCACTGTGTTATGATGTGGTATTTTATGCACAAGTTATCCTCCTGAATGGTGATCAGTACACTTATGCAGTATGTACCCTTTATGGTTTTGCTTTCACCTACTGTTATTATAGTTCTAATTTAGTTGATTATGTCCATTAGGCTCTGCGTAAGAGGCTCCCCTGTTGGAGAAACACTACTCTTTTCCTTTTATCTATTTCTTTTGCTTTGTCTTATTTGACTTGGTTTGTTTTTGTCCAATCCTATTTGCTGTGCTATTGCTTTTGTTTTATTTATTTACTTGTTTGGCTTTATTTTGTTTGGTGTTGTGTGGCTTGGCTTTCCTCTGACTTGCCTGGCTGGCTGGAAGTGGGTGTCTTCTTTTGCTGCTTTGCTTTATTTTTGCTGGCGCCACCCGCCTACCATGCTGACTTCTTTCGCCTTGGGCAAATAGGCAGGTATAGGGCTAGCAGAGTGGCTGGAGGAAGTGCAGGCATGTATGAAAGAACATCATTTGAGTGCATTTTGTCCCAGTGTTGAGTGACAGGACCCAGCTAAGATCATTGCTGTTTTACAGGAACAGGAGCTATATGGATGCACTGACTCCTATGTTGCTTTGCAGGAAGTGTTTTTTTTCCCTGGAGGCAGCAGGAAGGGGAGACCCTACTAGGGTTCTCTCTGGCATTAATGAGCATCATGCCCTCAGTGATGGAGCGTGCACCTAGCAATGTTCTAAATGCAGATATTTTGCTGTGGGATCAGTTTCCGGAGCATGTAATTGATGGTGCCTTACGCCATGAATTAAAACTGTTTGTGTGCAGATTGCCTACTGCTACCTTTATAGTTGGTACCTTGGCCAAGGTCAGCATTGTCAGTCTGCCACCTGGTGTTATTGAGGTTCCTTATGGTGTTGCTACAATGGCATCCTTGTTTGTCTCAGATTCTGTGCAGGGCCAGATTGATGCCTCAGATCTGTCCCTTTTGCCCAAAGAAGAGCAGTGTAAGGTGAGGACTCTTAACATATACCACTGTCTTTTCAGCACACAATGGGGACTTGGGATGCACTGACCTGATCAAACACGGTATTCCTCTCTTCGGTTCAGCAACACTATAGGTGCATTCTACTCTGAGGTTGTTAAAGAACATAACTTGCTTGAGTCCCAGATAATTAGGGAAAGTTGCAGCTCTTATGCGTTCCCCATAGTGTTGGTTAAAAAAAAGATGGCGGTCTCCATATGTGTGTTAACTACCATCAGTTGAATAGTAAAACTAGGATAGGTTGACCAGTGACTGCTGGTCTTATGATGGATGGTTTTAGCCAGTGGGTACAATCAAGTTCCAGTTGTGGAAACAGATCAGCATAAAACTGCTTTTTGTGCACCACTTGGCCTCTTTGAATGGAATCGTATGCCCTTTGGTCTATGTAATGCTCCCAGAACCTTACAGACACTTAAGCAGTGGATATTTGGTGACAGTGCGAGTGTCAAGTTACCTATCCACTGCAAATCTTGGTGCAACGAACAACAATGGGTTGCTCAGCTGCATCCTTTAATTTTGAAATTAGGTACCACTTGGGGAAGAGTAACAAAAATGCTGATGCATTATCCTGGCAGTACCCCCCTGGAGCAATGGATAAGGATGCTCTCTTCCACGCCACTTTACTTCCAAAGTCCTTACAGCAATCCCTAAAGGTCCAGATGCCTGTAGTCTCTCAAGCCACTGTCATAGCCCTACCTCATCGCACTCTTTCTGATATGTGGGCTCCAGAAAATCGGTCCTGTTATTCTGGAAATTTTGCCATTTTGGGAACAGAAGCAGCACCCCAATCGTGAGGAGTGCAGGCAGCTGTCTTTATTTGCTTTAGTGCTACTCCAAAAGTGTGACAATTTGGTCAAAAGGAGTGGGGTCCAATATCTCCAAGTCTTTCGCTCTGACGGTGCTGAAGCAGTGTTCCAGGTGGTGTTGCCCACTGCTTTGAATGAGGAAGTGCTCATAGAAGTCCATCAAGGGCATGGCCATCAGGGTGTTGACCAGGGATGCCTATTGTCATAACACATTGGTGTTATAGTTGTGAGAGATGCCAAGTTGCAAAGGATGCTCAACCGGTTGCTCATAGTGCTATGGGACATTTGCTAGCCTCCCAGCTAAATTAGTTTCTTGCTATTGATTTTACAGTATTGGAGCCCACTTGTGGTAGGGTTGAAAATGTCTTGGTGATATTGATATTGTTACTAAATATACTTTGGCGATTGCCACCCATGACCAATGAGCCTCTGTGGTGGCTCAGGTTTTGGTGAATGAGTGGTTCTCGAAGTTTGGTGCCCCTGTTCGTATCCATTCAGACCAGGGCCTGAACTTCGAGAGTTTGCTAATTCAGCAATTGTGTGCCCTTTATGGGGTAAAGAAGTCACTCACCCCATCATATCATTCAGCTGGTAATGGGCAGTGTGAGCAGTTTAATTGGACTATAAATAATCTGCTGTGGACCATGCCAGTTTCTCAAAAACGAGATTGGACCTCTTGCCTCCCACAGCTCCTGTATTCATATAACACCACTCCCCGCCAGGCCACAGGAGAGTCCCCTTTGGGAAACAGCCGAGACTCCCACTTGCTTTTCTGTTTGTTCGTGTCCAGGAGCCAGTAAGTGGTACTGTTCATGACTGGATCCAGGAACATCAGGCCTGCTTGCAGATTGCCTTTGAAGTGGCTAAAGACCAGTTAAGGGCTAAAAGTAAATTCATGACCAGTATGTCTTAGGTCCCCCATTACAGGATGGCCAGTTGGTTTTGGTGCAAGATTTCACTGCCAAAGGGCACCACAGGATACAAGATCTGTGGTGTATAGGGTTCAAAAAGTGCCAAAAGAGGGAGGATCAGTGCATAAAATTGCACCTGCTGATGGCTTGGGTGTGGCTAAGCACGTCCACCATTCCTTGTTAAAACTGGTAGCATGACTTGGCTCCTCAATCAACTTCTTAGAAATCCTTCTTCCCATGTTGCTGATCAGCAACATTCTGAGGATAAGTTGTCATCTGATGGCAGCTTGTTTGTTTTAAGAAATCACTTTTTGTGAATCATTGCAACAACCCAAAGTACTCCTGAGGGGGGTAGGTTGTAACGAAATGAGGTTCTCTTTGGTTCTCTCTATTAAATATAATTTGAGGTAATCCCTGTTGGATGGATATTTCTGATAGTTATATATTGGCAGCACGTTGTCTTTTTCTTGTGATTTCTTTTATAGGTTTGGGCTGCCAAAGTCAGAGGTTTGGTGGAGTTTTTGGATTTATTTGAATTATTAATTGTATGTGAGAAACCCCACTGAAGCCTGTTTCCTGTCTCTTTTCAGTTGCTGAGAGCTGAAGGTGGTAGTCTTGGTGTCCTAGGTTGTGGGGTTTCCCTCCCTGTGTGCTGTGTCTTCCCTGGGTTTTACTTTTCCTCACTAGAGTGTTTGTCATGTGTAACTGGGGTGACCATGGATTTTTCCCTACTTGGTGACCCATCGTCCCACTGGTAGGCCTCAGCACTGCATAGGTATTTCCTCTTTAATTCCTGTTTGTGTGAGATTAGAATTTGTATTAAAAACTGTTATAAAGTAACTTTGCTTGATACTGGAATCGCATCTCCTGCCCGTCTGTAATGAACCTAAGTGTCATGTGGTTGGTGCAACCCTTGTCATATTTCCCTGGGTGAAATTCCCAAGTTGGTGTAGTTGTTTCCTGTACTTCTTTACCTTCCAATATAAGTCGGTTTACTCACTCTCCCAACAGCCTACTGAGATATATATATGTGTGTGTGGTTTAAGAAAAAAATAACTACAATTTCATCCCTACAAGCCTGTTTTGTGGTTGCCCACTCATCACGGGATTTTCATCAGTCACTTTTCTATTGCATCTCTAGTGTGTTCCCCCCCTAAGTGGGCAGTACTACCTACCTACGACTTCAGCAACTGCAAAATATTCAAAATTGTTTGTTTAGTGTAATATAACTCCAAACATGTTAAAACAGTTTACTTTTTTTTAAATCACCTGCCAGGGAAAACCGATTAACCTTGAGGTAATTTTTCTCAAAACAATGATTCTGCAATGACTGCAGTCTGGCTTGTCAGGGCAAAACTTAAGCAACACCTTCTGACCAAATAAGAGCTCAGTTAAACATATATTAAGTTAGATCATATTAAAATAGAATTTCAGCTATCAGGCAACTTAACTGGAAATAATAAAATAAGTAAGAGTTGTTAAGAGAAAAGATGTTAAGAAAGTGAGAAATTACAAATATTTTGGAAATGCAGAATTAGTCTCTCCCCTGACAGTCATTTGAGATGCCTGTTTAAGCATCTTTTCCCACACCCAAAAAATGTAAATTTTATTATTTTAGCGAGTGCGAGCACCCCATGAGAAAGGAAGTGCTGAGTGCTGTGGATCCTTAATTAAAGTCTTGTCATTATAATATCTCCAAGGGCTTTGGCGAGCACACCAACATTGTACACATGACAACAGAATACAGGCCTCCTAGCACCATCTCTTTGGCTGGTCAGAATTTTAGCCTTGCTTGAAGACTTTCACATCACTCTCAAACATTTTGGAAACAAAATAACAGTGGACTTCACTTTTGCTGTCTGTTTGAATATAGCAACTTCATCCTACAGTGTCTCCGA
>JBCNYG010015634.1:0-10045 GCA_039654305.1 Porochilus rendahli | reverse complement strand
TCAGTCACTACCCAAAGCTGATGACTATAGGTGAGGGTAGGAGCATAAATCGACTGGTATTCCACCCTTTTCCAGCTGAGAACCATGGCCTCGGACATGGACGTGCTAATTGTCATCCCAGTCGCTTCACACTCAGCTGCAAATCACTCCAGCGAGAACAGAGACTGAATGACCTGAGCAACGGGTTTGCTATTCCATATTCCCATTGCACATCCCACAAGATAACCCAAGAAACATGATTGAAAGCCTTCTCCAAGTCTACAAAGCACATGTGGACTAGTTGGGCAAACTCCCATGCCCCCTCTATGATCCTGTAAAGTGTGTAGAGCTGGTCAAGAGTGCTGCAGCTGGGATGAAAACCACATTGTTCCACCTCAATCTGGGGTTTCTAAACTACTGACCGGATCCTCCCTCCAGTACTTCTGAATAGACTTGCCCAGGTAGGCTGAGGAGTGTGATTCCATGATAATTGGAACACACCCTCCGGTCCCCTTTTTTAAAAAGGGGAACTATCACCCCGCTTTGCCAATCCAGAGGTACGGCCCTTGATGACCACGCAGTGTTGTAGAGACATGTCAACCAAAACAGCACTACTACATCCAGAGCCTTAAGGATCACACCACCCCCAGAGCCCGGCCTCAACCCCAGTAATAGGCTGATGTCCCTCTGAACTCCCAGGCTCTTCCTCTTCCACAGAGGGCATGTTGGTGGAATTGAGGAAGTCCTCAAAGTATTTCTTCCACCTCCGGACAACATCCCCAGTCAAGGTGTGCAGCTTCCGATTTCCACTGTAAACAGTGTATGTGGAGTACTGCTTCCCCTCTCCAGAGGCACCGGATGGTGGTCCAGAACCTTTTCGAGTCTTTTGCCAGGCCCTTAGTGAACTCCTCCCACACCCGAGATTTTGCATCGGTGACAGCCCGTTCTGCAGTGCGTTTGGCCTGTCAGTACCCGTCTGCTGTCTTGGGAGTCCCACAGGCCAAAAGGACCTGAAAGGCCTCCTTCTTCAGCTTGACAGCCCCCCTCAACGCAGGTGTTGACCACCTGGTTTGGGGTTTGCCCCAACAACAAGCACTGATGACTTTAGGCCACAGTTCTGGGCTGTCACCTCAATAATGGAGACACGGAACATGGCCCATTCGTACTCTATGTCCCCGGTCTCCATTGGGATGTGGCTGTAGCTCTTCCAGAGGTGGAAGTTAAAGGCACTTTTGACAGGAGACTCCGCCAACCATTCCCTGGAGACCCTAACTGCACGCTTGGGTCTCACAGGTCTGGGGGTGCAGCCTCCCCAGCCATCTGTGCCAGCTCACCACCAGGTGGTGATTAATTGACAGCTTAACTCCTCTCTTTACCTGAGTGTCCAGAACATGTGGCCACAAGTCCGATGACATGACTACAAAGTAAATCATTGAACTGTGGCCCAGGGTGTCCTGGTGCCATATGCACTTATGGACACCCTTATGTTTGACCATGGTGTTCGTGATGGACAAACCATGACAAGCACAGAAGTCCAACAACGAAACACCATTAGGGTTCAGATTGGAGAGGCCGTACCTATCAATCACACCCTTTCCAGTCACACTATCATTGCCCACATGGGCGTTGAAGTCTCCCAGGATGACGAGAGAGTCCCCACAGGGAGCGCCCGCTAGCACACCCCTAGGTAACTTCAAAATGGTATTCTGAACTGTCATTTGGTGCATAAGCACAAACTACAGTCAGGACCTGTCCCCCCACCTGAAGGCAGAGGGAGGCTACTCTTTTGTGAACCAGAGAGAGCCCCAACATGTAAGCATTGAGGCGGGGGGCAACAAGGATGCCCACACCAGCTTCCCCAGGAGACAGGTGACATTTTATGTCCCAAAAGCAAGAGTCAGTAGCTGAGGATGGGTCCGGCAGGACCCACACCTACAGTTGCTACCCAGCTCACATTGCACCCAACCCGTATTGCCCCTCTCACAGGTGGTGGGTCCATGTCTCCTCTTCAGGCTGGGTATAAAGGCGGCTACACATGAACATCTGAACTAAACAACTCACCAGTCCACCACAGGGCCAACATACAACCATTCACACTCACATCTAAGGGCCAATTTTGTAGTATTTTAGATTGTGGGAGGAAACCAGAGTACCAAATAGAAACCCATAAAAGTATAACGAGAACATACAAACTCCATGCAGAAACACTTACACTGAGCCCAGCATTTGAGCCCAGGACCTTCTTGCTTTAAGGTGGATGTGCTAACGACTACAAGACTGTACCACCCTGTTTGATAAATGTTTGCATCCTAATTCAAGTACAGTAGCTGTTTGATAAGGGACTGCAGGTCTATGAATCACTGCTTGACACATAATGTATTATATATATTATAGTGTCTTATACTGTCTTATAACAATCTTTAAGTTACAAAGACCAGAGAAAACCTTTAGGCAGTCCTTTCAATTCAATTCAATTCAGTTTTATTTGTATAGCGCATTACAGTTGACTTTGTCGCAAAGCAACTTTACATAGTTAAACATTTTTATACAAACCACTACAAAATCCCCTACACATCCCTAATGAGCAAGCCCGTGGTGACAGTTGCAAGGAAAAACTTCCTTCAGTTGACACAAGGAAGAAACCTTGAGAGGAACCAGGCTCAAAAGGGAAACCCATCCTCATTTGGGTGAAGCCATAAAAATACAAACCATATGAGAAAAATTGAATTTCAGTCCAACCTGTAGTCCGATTGGACTGTAAGTCCTGAATAATTGTAGCAAGTTTATGTGTGTTTGGGTGCATTTTTGTTTGTTTTTGTAAGTTTTGTGCTGTTGTGTGCATTTTTCAGTGTTTTGGTGCGTTTCTGAGCATTTTTGTGTGGTTGTTTTTTGTGTGTGTTTTGTGTGTTTTATGTGGTTTTGTGCGTTTTTTGTGTTTTGGTGCATTTTTATGTGTCTTGTGCATTTTTGTGCATTTTTATGCCTTTTGTGTGTTTATTTTGTGCGTAAGCGGTTATTAGTGCTGGGTGCAAGCAGGGACTCAGGCATGACTAAAAAGAGAGAAACCAGAAGGAAGGCAGTAACATTGTAACACCTGTTACATGTTACTAACCTGTAACATTGGGCAATCAGCCATTCCACTGTCAACGGACCTGGGTGAGCATGTAGAATGAGGGGGTGACAGCATCGCAACAACAGAATTTACCGGAACTCTCTATGCCTGAGAATAAAAGACTATTAACAAAATGCTTGACTAAACAAGTAAGTTTAGTGTATTTTAATTTAATTTTGCACTAAATATCACCTCACTAAATAAATTGTGTAATTTGTTTTATTATTTTAAACCTTGTAAAATATTTTTTTATAAGTTTACTTTTTAGTTTGAAAGCAATATAAAAAAAGGAAACCGATAACCAATAATTTAGGTTTGTTTAGTGTATTTCTAATACACAACAAAATCAGTGATGCAATATAAAAAAAAACAATTAAAATAAATTTAGTTTTATTTGTATAGCACTTTTTACAATTAACATTGGAACAAAGCAACTTTACTACAATTTTTCTACAACCCCTTAAACCCCTGGTTGGTTATACCACAACTGTGGGTCCTAACTAATTGCCGCAAGAGAGTTAATATCACCAGCAGTGAAAAGCCATCTTCACAGTCGCTGAGAGCAGACCTAGGCCCATATGGATCTTCATCGGCAGGAGCGAGGAGCTTCCAAAATAAGAACTCCAGCCAGCATCAGCACACCAGGACAGTCCACAGGACTCAGAGCAGAAGGATCAGGATACTCTCAGCTTTTTTCCTCAACAGGGCTGGACCCAGAGCCGTCCCCAACAGAATGGGATTGTTAATTAAACACTAGTTTATTAGGTGTTGGATATTCTCTCTTTTGTGGGTGTCATCATTATATGATATGAGACTCACCACAGTGGTGTCATCTGCAAGTGTTTCAGTGTTCAGGATCAGGGTGGAAGATGTAGAGATTGCTATACCGACCACCTGTGGTCGTTTGGTGACAAAGTCTCTAATTCAGGAACACAGTGAAGCTGAGAGTCCTAGGTTGTTAAGCTTCAGTAACATCTTGCCCAGAGATCAGTGTTGAAAGCTGAGTTGAAGTCCACGATTTGCATCCTAACAAAGTGTTAGGGTGCTCCAGATGGGCCATGGCTGTGTGGAGTGCTAGCAAGACATAATCCTCCATAGAGTGGCTGTCCCTGTAGGAGAAATGAAGGCATTCGAGACAAGCAAGGATAATGTCCTTAAAGTGGTTAAGGAGGATCCTCTCAAAGCACTTCATGATTACCAGGGTAAGGGCTACTGTGCAAAAATTGTTGAGGCAGGTAGCTTCTGATTTTTTTTGGGCACAGGCACAATGGTGGAGGACTTTAGGCTGACAGGGACCTTAGCGAGCTGCAGGCACAGGTTGAAAATATCCAGGAAAACTCCTGCCAGCTGGTTGGTGCATGATTTCAGGGTCTGGCACGACACGCTATCTGTTCCTGTCGCCCTGTTGATATTGGTCTTCCGCAGGGTAGAACACACTTGGTTCCACTGCAGAATGTGGGACTGCTGCTGCTCCTCTGGCAGGGGAAAATGTACAGTCTCCTTGCCACTCGATGAGTCAAAGTGTGCAAAGACGCTGATCAGTGGGGTCGTTGCTGACCTGCTTGTCGCTGTGCTTGTAGTCAGTCATGGTCCCTATACTTCTCCCCATAATGCGAGTTTTAACAACTGAAAGCCTTTTTTTAGTTCTTTCCGGGCCCTACTTTATCCCAGCATGTCTCCTGACCTGTAGGCTGTGTCTTGGGCTTTATGCAGAGGCCACACTGTGCCAACCATCCATGACTTTTGGTTTGGAAAAGCCATGATGGTCTTTGTGGGCAGCACAGTGTCAGTGCAGAAATGAACATAGGACAGAACAACTCTGTATTCCTCTGAAGTAACTCCCTGTTTAGACACTTCCCAGTTTGTGTACTCAAAGCAGTCTTGTAGTGCTGAGGAAGCCACCTCAGTCCAGATCTGCATGGTTCTGGTTAGGGGTTTAGTCCTGCAGATCAGAGGTTTATAAGCCGGGATCAGCTTTACTGTGACCTGACATGCCCAGGTGAGGAGCTGCAAACACTTTATATGCTCCCGGAATGTTGCAGTAAACATGGTCCAATGTGTAATTGTCTCTAGAAAGTCAAACAATCTGTAAAATCTGGGAAGCTCTGATTTCAGTTCCACATGGTTAAAGTCTCCAGCAATAATCATAGCTGCCTCTGGATTAGCGTTTATCTGCATGCTAATCAGACAATACAGTGTTTAGTTACAGTGTAACAGTGTAAAGTGCTAACTTAGCATTATCTTTCTGTGGTAGGTAAACCACTATGATTATAACAGAGCCAAGTTTTTCCCGCCTGCACTCAGCACTAATAAACTCTTATTTTACCGTAGGGACCATTATGAGCATAACTAACAATCTCTCTCCCTCTCTCTCTCTCTCCCTCTCCTTGTAAAAGTAAGCATGCTACTTCTGAGATATCAGTGATCCCGATCCTTCTGCTCTCTGAATCCTGTGAGGCGTCCTGATGTGCTACTGGTTGGAGTTCTTATCTTTGAAGACCCCCGCCCCTGCTGATTACTATCCATATGGAACTAAATATACAGTCAGAGACTGAGGAAGTTTTTCTTTGCCATCGCTGCCACAGGCTTTATAAAGGATTTATAAAGAAATGTGGAATTCATAACTTATATTTCTTTAACAAATTTGCTTTAGTATGTAAAACTACTTTGTGACAGTGTCTATAATAATAATAAGCACTGCAAATTTAGGTTTTTTTTTTAACTGTCATTACTTTTTTTAATGGAAGATATAAACCTTCATAATTCAAAGGGAAATTCAGTATGCAGTTTGATCTCGCAATTCACTAACAATCCCCAACTATGCTTGCAGACATGGTAGCAGACAGTCATGGACAATTGCAGATTGTCTGAGACTGTCTGAGACTTCAACATTGTCTGAGACCACAGCTGATGATCATATCCATGACCATAGTTAGTGGTCCAAGGATGGAATCTGGAGATACCTCAAACGATCAATCTTTAAAAGTGCAGGAAAGTAAATGAAACAAACAAGGTATTTATCTATTGAATTAAAGGGAAATACATAAGAAGAAGAATAATATGACACAATGTACAAGTAAAAGGAGAAATTACACAAACAAAAGCAAATAAATTATATTTAGTAACTGTTTAAATAAGTGAGGCAGGTTTCGAATTCGTGTCTGTGGAATAAAAATGTGTGGCTCTGCACCAACACATCTCCTACCCACCTGAGCTAATTTTATGCCATGTCAAAAGGGCAAAAATTTTATTCTGTGTTATCTTTTTAAGTTGGTGAACTGTAAAGATGACATCATAAGAACAGAGGTTCCTGCTACTCAAAAACAATTTGAAAGCCCTGAATAAAGACTTTTCTTAGTAGGTATATCCACAATTTTTCTGTACCATGGTTTATATTCCTAAGTAAAAATTTCTTTAATCTGTAGCAAATAATTTTTTATATATATATTTTTCCTATCTACTGAAACAGTTTAAAATTTTTTTAATGATGAATGGCTCATCAGCTGCTTCAGGTTCTCTAGGGCAATCCTCCTGGAATTATGCGCGGAGCTGCAGCCAGCCTTGAAGCGTGACACGGCAAGGAGCCATGCGCTGCCAGTACCTACACAGGTGCTGACAACACTGGGGTTCCTAGTAACAGGGGCATTCCAGAGGGAACTGGCTGACCGATCCGGGCTGTTCCAGTCAACCCTGAGCTGAGCCATACCAGCTGTGTGGAACGGAATAATTCACATGTCAGCCAGGTATATCAAATTGCCAGACAACGCAGCTGAACAATCTAGCATTAAAGCGAAATTTTTTTTCCTAATGTAATCGGCGCTGTCGACTGCACACACATTGCTATAAAAGCGCCATCACAATCGATCAATGTACAGATCATATGTGATGCGCAGATGCAATTAACTAACATAGTGGTGAGGTGGCCTGGTTCAACGCACTACATTCTGAGTAACAGCATGGTTGGGAACCAACTACAAGCTGGCACTGTGCGCGATGGGTGGCTTCTTGGTGAGTGCATTTATTTTATTGTTCTATGCGCATCCTGCATCATGTGCATTGAGCATGTGCGCCCCCAAATATGATCCTGTCTTCACAGCATCAGTACTAGTGACTTGCTGTTCTGGTTAAACTACAACTTTAGAGCTTTCTGACAGACCCCTGATTGTGTGTGAAGTACCTGTAAACCCATGTGTGAAGTGAAATGTCTTAATCAGCCTCACCTTTTCACACAGTTCTGCATTCATTTACAGTAGCATGTTATCTGTAAAAGTGGTGTATAAAATTAATAAATAGTAACTGTAAATCCAGTTTACATAATTTATTTGCTTTTAATTGACCACAGGCGACCGTGGTTACTCACTTAAAACCTAGCTGACGACCCCTCTCCCGAACCCTCAAACTGACCAAGAGCAGAGGTACAATGATCTCCATTCCCGCACTCGGTCAGTAGTTGAGAGAACAGTCGGCCTGCTGAAGGGACGGTGGTGCTGCCTGGACAGGACTGGAAAAATGCTGCTGTACAGTCCTGAGAAGGTGTGCCGCATTGTAATGGCCTGTTGCATCCTCCACAATGTGGCCCACCAGCATGCCGTACCACTGCCAGAGCTGCATATCTCTACACCTGATGAACCAGAGGCTGGAGTCATGAACGCACATCCTACCCGGGAGGCCATTTGGGCCCGGCAGCATTTGATTTCAACCATGTAAAAGAGGCAAGCACACAGAATTCACTTATTCACCAATGCATTTATTGAGTTACTTATGTTTGTTAGAACGCCTATCAGCTGATCCAGGCAGTCATTTATGCTGCCGATTGCTCTCACTATTTTTTTCTTGTGACTCCAGCACAGCGCGGGTGAGGTCACGGCCAGTTGGGCGGGTATCAGCAGCCGGTGATTTGGTTGCACTGATGCCAGAGACGCTGGGTATGGTGGAGAAATCCCCTGTTTTTGTGGCACGTGGCTGTGGCTGCTTGTCCTCTATCTCATTGTCTGTTTAAAAAAATAAATACATCATACTTTAACTCAAAGTCTTGGATATCCTCTTTCTTGTACTGGCATGTTTAAAATTGTCCAACCAAATAGCATGCACACATTTACGAATGAATCTCTCTTACAGGACTGTTAGCAGGCTATTCAACTGAGTTACAAATATGGACATATTTACCTTGGGGGTAATCGGAGTACCCCACATGTGCTCCCACCACCCCTGAAAAAGCAGTGTCCCCCATGACTGCTGCGACTCTGCTTAAATGGGGTTAGGTCCTCCTGTCCTGTCCCCCCTTTGGCGGTGGGCAGCCATCCGCCACTTAACGGCCACCTTTAGGTCTGATCACTTCTTTTTAAGAGTGTGTGCGCCTTTCCGACCCCATGGCATTGACAACCTCACACACTCTCTCCCACTCAGACCTTTTGCCTTTAGTGTCAATGCCGGTAGACAGCGTGCCAAACAATTCATTTTTTTGCGCCTCCATCTCGGTGAGGAGTGCTTCATATTCTGTGAAATTTTGCTTTTTCCCCATCTTACTCATACTCTCTAAGGGTTTTCTGATGCTGCAAAGTGGGGAATCTCCGGTGCATGGTTAATTTAAATATTATTTGCATATTTAAATGGGGGCATGGACAGGGAGGGGTCGGGTACTCCAACATGTGCGCTCAATTCCACGCTGATGCAGATGTTCAAAGGAAACGTGCTTGATTCATGCGTACACACAGATTTATACATCTGAATTTTTTTGTGCATATAATGTTTTCTGGATTTAAGCGTATGCCATTTTTCACTAGGAATTCCATGCAAGTCTTTGTACATGAGGCCCCTGGAGAGGAACCAGGCTCAAAAGGGAAACCCATCCTCACTTGGGTGAGACCACAGAATAGAAACCATATCCAAAAGACTAAGAAAAAAACTAAAAAGAAGAGTTTATTGGTGCTGGGTGCAAGGGACTAACTATGGCAGCATATTTTGAAATGGAGTAACTGGAAGGAAGGCAGACATGAGGGCACCCTGTAACGCTGGGCAATCAGCCATTCCTGGGTGAGCATGTGAAGTGAGGTAGCAACAGCATCTCAACATCACAGTTTACCAGATCTATGCCTGAGAACCCCCAGATCTGGGGCCTCATGGAGAAAGTATGCACAAAAACTTTGCTTCTTTACCTAATAAAAGCCTACTAACAAAATGCTTGACTAAACAAGTAAGTTTTCAGTCTAGTCTTAAAAACAGAGACTGTGTCTGAGTCCTGGGGCCCATGTACAAAGACTTGCATGAAATTCTTACTTAAAAATGGCATACACTTAAATTCAGAAAACGTCGTACACACAAAAAATCTAGATGCGTATGCATGAGCCCAAGCAAATTCTCTTTGAATATCTGAATCAGCGTGGAATTGAGCGTACATGTAGGAGTACCTGACCCCTCCCTCTTCACGCCCCTATTTAAATATGCAAATCATATTTAATTGAACCCTCCACTGGAGATTCCCCTCTTCGCAGGATCAGAAAACGTAATGAGAAATAATGAAAAACAATATGAGGAAGACGGGGAGGTGCGCAAGAGTAAACTGTTTGGCACGCTGTCCTCCGGCATTAACAGCACATGTGGGAAATGTGTGAGGTTGTGAATGCTGTGGGGTCAGAAAGCAAACAAACATTTTCTCTCTCTTATTTATATTTATTGTTTTGATATTTAGTTTTGTGTGTAGATACTGTTATTATTTCTCAATTTTTCTTTATCTTTAATGATGTATGTGTATATGTGTATATGTGCATGTATGTGTATGTATATATGTATGTGTGTATATGTGTATATATCTATATTTTTTTTTCCCCCCTTTTTCTTACTGTTGTCTCTGTAACTGTGTATTTATTAATTAATTAATTAATTTTTTTTTCTTTGATAGATGTTATGATATGTGGGTGATATGTCTTTTTGTTCTGATTATTATTTAAATTTTTG
>JBCNYG010015403.1:0-10060 GCA_039654305.1 Porochilus rendahli | reverse complement strand
GCAAAATGTAGCTTTGTTTTTTTCCTTAACCACATATACATATATATATATATCTATATATTATATATAACAAAACTTTTGGGACAAAACCTAATTAGACACTTAAAACTCTGTCACCCAGCAAAACATGCCCAGTCTAAATAAACTGACAAGGGAAAAGGGCAGAGCTATCAAAACAGCTTTTGGAGAGACAAGCAGACAGTGGAAGCTGCTAAAACCCGCACTGTTGATAGAGTTGGTTCAAATAGGGATCAGATCCCAGGAGAGTTACATAACCCCTGTTACTATATAATAACGATTATAAATATTACATTTATATAATATCATGGGCCGTAAAAAGGGTTTAATCTTTAGGAGGTTAAATCTCAGTAATAATAACAGCCTCAACATGAATATAACCCTTTTCATGCTGTTCTAATTATATGTAAAGTTTCATGATCTTGTGATGAAGAGTTTAAGATTTAAAGAGCAAGGAAAATTATATTTGAGCTCATGGTGAAAAAAGTTTTTTAAAATTCAAACCTAAAAAATTTCAAAACAGCTGTGAGATCATCAATAACTGTCTGATCTTGGTAAAATGTTTTGCATGTTTTGCAACATGCACTGAGAAAAAATGCATTTGAATTTTGAATCCTATCAGACTAAACATTTTCATTTAGTACACCAAACTTTAAACCAGTAGAGCCTGGTCCACTGACAGGTACCCAGCCTGGGGCAACTGCCACATCCTCCTGTACAAACATCTCCAGGTTCATATATTAAGAAATGCTCACGTCTGACTGCATGACTGCTCGGTTGTCATCAGAGAAGGACCTTTGGCTGGTTTCCTGCATTATCAGGAGGGTAAGCCTAGAATCCAAATCACAAATCCACACTTCAAGTCAATCTCATGAGCTCTCCAGTACCACTGGGGTTAACGGATCGTACTTTAATAAAGCCGTGCTAAAAGCAAAGATTGGCTTATTTCTCCAACATTCTACAGCAGTCAGTAGGGTTTCACATCAAATTCCATGATTCCCTACAAAATGACAGAGAAGTGTGAAATCACTGACACGGGTGTAACAATACACTCTGGTCAAAACTCAGTTTAATTCATGACACTGGCTTTACAGTTTCAACATGATTCTCACCTAATTCTGAACAAATGCAGAAAATCATAACTAAAGAAATATTAAATTTTTGCCAACAAAACAAAACAATGTGACTTTTTGTCTGTAGAAAAAAAAACAACTTGCGATAAAAAGAGGCATGTTCACCATGTAGTAAAAATAACTAAACTCTCTGGGAATCATGGACTAAAATATAGCCAGTGCAGTTAATAGTGCCAGCAGCATTATAAAACAGCAACGGAGCTGCAAAACTCCATTAAATAGATATTAACAAAAGCAACAGAGCTCCAAGTTGGCTAAAACGACCATTACCTCGTTTTTAGGTAAAACAGATTACAGCAGCACAGGGCTGGTTTCAAATAAAAGCTACAAAAGAAGTCTTTCGCCACCTGTTATCACATGGTCCTGTAAAAGCATCACTGTTCATACATCTGTCATTATGAGCCAAAGCTTTTGTGCTTTCTATATATTTTAACTCTATAGATTGGGCCCTTTGGGTTTAGTGTGATTGATGCACACCATCAATTTTATCCATTGTGATGCATAATGTTACACCCTTATTAGTGCTTCTTAAATCCACACACTCGCAAACCCCCGGTTACCTTAAGGCTCTTTTTATAAAGTCTATTTTAATTACTGGTGTCATCCACACTGCATCAGTACTTCAGAACAAAGTCAGGCCCTGAAGGCCAGCCAGCTGGGTCCAGCCCAGATCTGAACACGGGAATTGGGATGACTTGTGCAACACAATAAACCATCAGGACCAATTAGCCTGTCCTCTATTTGATGTGGCAGATCCCTGGGTTCGGTGCCAGGGTTTTATCTGTCTGAATGGGTTCAGGGAAGCCGGACCCTGAGCAAAATCCCTGCGATGTTTCCTGTTAGCTTTTGCTTTTTCTGAGAGGCAAAACCACAACCAAAGCAGACAGACAAGTCTAAACCATGAATGCAATATAAATCTAACAGGAAAATGTAGGACATTATGAAAGGATTTAAAACATGACGGTGTGTGCTGGAATGGACGCTGGGGTGATGCGGTAGGATAAGCTTACCAAGAACAGCAAGTCCAGAAGTGGTTCATTTCTTTTATAATACAGATATTTTGGACTTCTGTCTTGCCAAACCTACAAACAAATCCCTTACACTTGAGACTCCTTCCATGTCCAAAACATAAATTGATATCTTATTTCAGAAATCTTTTCCGTATATTAATTATTTTTACTTTATTTTTCAGGGTTTAGATTACAGGGTGCTTCCGCCATGCAACTCCACGGTTATGAGTTGTTCCAAGGGATTACAGATTAAAAAACACATGCATTACTGTGAACAAAATCAAAAACATTTCAACTATCGTCCTGCAGGTCAATACCATAAAATAAATAAACTCATGTCTTTGACCGTTGGAAAGAGCCTTGTGCTGGATCTTGTGATGTTATCCCTGCAGTGAAACTCCCAACCCTCAGGCTTCAATTGCCCCGGGTGAAAAATCACCTGACCACCAGACCTTAAGGGACTTCAGAAAATATTCAATTAGGATAAAACTCCAGGCTTACAAAAACGCAAATGTAAAAACTCATGCACTTTATACAGTACTGTGATGTTTTCAAAAACTGGTCAGCTTTTCCACCACGTCGTTATTTTTCACTTCTTGAAGGGGTGGTGGTGCTTGTCGACGACATCCTGAAAAAACAGATTTCATATTGCCCAGTCCTAGTCATACACTACTCTGAGCCATACAAGGGCAGGCTTCCACTGCAGTTTGGTGAAGAAAGAAAGTGTTTTATAACAGAATAATTATACACAATTAAAGCTTTTGGTTTTGGCTTGCATGTTGTTGTAGTGGTTGGCACGTCTGCCTCACAGTGAGAAGGTCCTGGGTTTGAGTCCCTGCCTCTGGCTTTTTGTTATGTAGTTTCAATGTACCCTTTATGCATGCATAGGTTTTCTCTGGGTATTTCGGTTTCCTCCCACAGTCCAAAAGACATGAACTGTAGGCTAATTGGCTGCACAAAATTTACCACCCTGGAAGATCTCACTTTTGGATCTTTATGCACTGCTTCGTGCGTAAGTTCTGTTCTTCCATTACTCTTTTTTAGCTTGCGGTTTCAAATTACCCATGAACCAGTCAATGAAAACACACCTATTGTTCTGGTAACTTAAACAAGCTTCGGAGACACACATGACCACATAAGATTTGCGGTGTGAACACAGACGTGTCCTGATGCATCCCAGACAACAACAAAGGCTGCCCTAATGGATGGCTGGAAAATACAATCATCATGAGCGTGTAAGTGTCGAGGCTACTGGACGAATGCCTCGGGGGGCTTCTTTCATATTCTTATCTAGTGTTCATGTATAAATATCATTAGCAGAACACATGACTGAAATGAGGACCATCCTGTGCAGACACATGAGGCAGGAATCGTGGGACGAAGCCTGACGTGCTAGACGACCAGCAGAAAAGATGAACAGACTTCAGTTGCAAGTGTTCGCCAGAGACCTGTTCTAAATGCCAGGTGACAACAAACGGTGTTTTGTCCGGCTGTCAACGTGTCATATGAGATGGATGTTAAAAGCAGGTGTGAGCACGGCCAAATAGTAATTTATAGCATAGAAGCCTCCTTTAACGCTTTACTCACAAAGAGTAAGCAAACGCCAGAAGCAGCTCGTGAATACGCCCAAGACGTGTCCAAGCAGGATTAAGTCAAGTGCTGCCAAATATGGACTTCCTGCTGTCGAGATATTTTAATCGTTATTGCCTGAAGAGACCTCGATTTCATTCGAATCGGACATGTATGCATGTGAACTAAAGAATAAAAGAAAAAAGAAAAAAAAAGGGAAAAGAAAACATCACACCTGCTTGACTGGTTAGTCATTAAAATGTTATGTCTCATATCCGCCCACACGCATTTCTGCAATTTAACGCATCTCAGGCAGCTTCCGGCTCTTTAAATGGCACAAGGAAGTTTATCTCTTGAAGCCCAAAAAAAAAAAAAAAAAAAAAAAAAGTTGAACATGTATATTTTAATGAATTTTATTCATGAACTAAAGCTGGTTAAATTTATCTCCTAACTAAACATCAGTAAAAAAGGGCTCTGGATGTGGCTGTGTCCTCAAAGTGAGAAGGAAGGAGATCAGGAGCCGTACTGGAGCGTGTGCTGAGCCACGTGGTTGGAAGACAAACACAGAGACAGACAGGCAAGGCAGTGTGACGCAACAAACCTCGTGTTGGAAAGAGGGCCAGAGGGAATTTTTTTTTTAAAAAAAAGGCTCTAATGCTACCGAGCAAAAGGGGAAAAGCCTAAATCCTGTCTGATGGTGCAAAGAAATGGACTTTAATTCGTGCAACATAATCCTTCTCCTCCTCACTCAGCATCACTGGGGCAGAGCAAAGTCAAATCCTGGGGCACAACAAGTACACTGGAGCGACAGCTCTGGCAGATCAACATTCACACTGTTTGCAGTTCCAAATGTGCTTCTATAAAAAACCCCCCCCGACAGATTCAGTAGAGGACACTTCGGCCGGAGGTTAAGATTCCCAACCAGAGAACGGACCGCGACTCGATTTCTGCGTTTCTGTAAAGGCCATAAAGTTCAGTTCGCATTAATGCATTTACCCAGCAGGCTAAATCGCCATACATTATCTACTACTGGGACTAAACAGCACTCTGGAGTTTATACTGACCTGCTGTGCAAAATAATATGAAGAACAAACAGGAATATTACATAAAAAAAAGAGAAAAACATCAAACAAACCAAACAGAACTCACTGAAAAATTCTGCAATAATCATACATGCAGGTCATGCACATATTCCTGTGGAAAAAATACTGAAAGATGGCAATGATGTGGCTGTAGCTGCTCTAGCATTAGCATTTAGTCCGTTTTAAAGAATCAATTCTCTTATAAAAGGGTCAGGAATGCCTGTAAAACGGACTGTTCAGAATCATGAGTTATACATAATCTCCTGCTACACACCACACTGTCAGCTTTGCTCACTAATATTAAGAACAAACAGAAATTACAAATGAAGAAAAAAGCAGCAAAGAAACCAAACACGGCTCAGTGTAAAATACTCAGTAATCAAACCCGCATGATATTCCGCCTTCTGTGGGTTACGAGATTTCCGCGCAATTCCATATGGGACGGAAATCGATTTCATTATTCATCACGTTACTGGGATAGGACAGGGAGGAAAGACATCAACAGCAGAGGAGGACGGGATGAGAATTATAAAAACAATATGCGACCCATCACATCGTATCAAGCATTAAGTCCAAAAGAGACCAGTTTTGAGTTCTGAGAAAGAAAACGGCTGCAGCCCAAAAAAAAAGAAAAGAATGAATTATCAGAAATGAGCCTGCAGAGAAAACAAAGAAAACGACGTGATTAGACTGCGAGGAAAGGAAAGTTACAATGTTCGGTTTGAGCGGGCATCACCACATTTATTTTAAACGTCAACCTTTTCAGTTTTGACACCAAAAATCTAAATAACTAAAAATTACTGTTGCTTAGGACTTTTGAAGTTCCTTTCGTCTCTGCAACCAGACATGACACATTAATAATTTTGGCACCAAAATCGAGCTTACTGAGGAATATAGAAATATGTGTAGCCCAAAATGCGACTTTATACCTGATTTGATGTGGTGGGTCACACATAACCCCACCCCCAACTCACTCGACTACGGCTCTATAAAGGGAAAGCAGCTACTGAGACCTCCAAAGATTGGACGGGAAACACTCCAAAGATACGACTGATTCCGAACTTCTGAAAACCACCGACTCAAATGCCTCTCTGACTTTCTAATCAGGAAAGACAAGGCAGCAAACTCAACTCCTGAAGAAGTCCCAGCCAAGACCAACAAGTCTTTTCACCAAGATGGAGGAATAACATGGCCTTAGACTGATCAGTTCTTTGAGTTTCCATGCCAACCTCTACTCTGCAGAGATTTGGGAGAGAAGATTGCAGCTGTTGCCATTGGATACACAAGCAGCCCTCTTTCTTTCGGTCCTGTCAAGCACAGTGACACAGCCCAACGCTACACGCCTGTGAACATGTACATGCAGAAGACGGCGGTTAGCACTGCATCGTGACGCATGGTGATAAGGACGTTAATAATAACACATTAATTTATTACATAATAATTACACTGGATTACTGGTACAGTAAAACTAATACTAAACCGATGCCACTGCCAGGCTTTATTTATTCTTCCTTCAGCCCACAACAATGCTCTGTGCTTTACTTTTGTTATGTGGACCTCTCTTGCACCACTGTACAATCCATAGCCTAACATGCAGTCACAGCTACGTGCCACAGATTTGGGGAATTTCTTCACCATCCGCAGCAGCTCTGGTGTCACAGAAACGTGGATTTCCTCCACGTCAGTGTGCCCCAACCACCGGCCACTGCTGCCCGCCCGACTGATCGTGTCCTTACCCGCGCTGTGCTGGAGTCACAAGAGAAAATAGGGAGAGTAACCAGTGGCATAAATGACCGCCTAGATCAGCTGATAGGCGTCCTCACAAATATGTGACTCATTAAATGCATTGGGGGGAAAAGTGAATTTTATATGGTTGAAATCAACCACCCATCGCACACAGTGCCAGCTTGTAGTTCCCAAACATGCTGTGCATACTCTGGATGTACGAATCGTGCGTTGAAACAGGCCACCTCGCCACAATGTTAGTTAACTGCACTTGCGCATCACTTGACCTGCACATTGATTGAATGAAAATGCTTCCTGCTGGCAAATTAATCCTGCGATGGGGCTTTTATAGCAATGTGGGTGTGCAGTCGACAGCGCTGATTACATTAGGAAAACCAGCTTTTTATTTATTTTATTTATATATAAAAAGTTAATTCCTTCTTACAGCTTAGAATTTCTCATAAGACAGTAAATTTTACATATATTACATACAATACTATATACAATTATCAACTATGTATAAAAAGATCCAGCTTTATTACTTTTCTTAGTGTCATGCTTATGGAACAGGCCACATAATAGACGTGGTTGTAATGTTTTGGGAATAGTAATACGGTGACCAGACTGGGTTGTTTGGCTTCACTTCTGAGCGGGTTGATTGGCACAGTACTTAATCCGGTTATTTTAGATCAGCGTTCCTAACCTACTCTTCTTCCGTCCCTCTCTGTACAAACCAGGCTTGTTTTTTGTAAAGAGTATTGCCTTGAGTTACTGTCCCCATGTAAAGTCTGACGTCAGTGGCCGTTTCCAGGGTTTTGGGGTTGCCTACTCAGAGAGTTCATCTTAAACCTCAGAGTTTAGAAATCAGTTTTCTCGACTAGCAGTGACTGCGACCAATCAATAATACGCATAGTCTCATCCGACTAATCACCTTTGGTTCTCATACACGCTTGAATTTTTTAAATCATTTGTTTAAACGTCATTGTTAGAGATGTTATATTTCTGAACAGATATACATGAGTAAACTTTTTCCTAGAAGGAAACTGCATAGTCTATTTGGATCTTCTCAAACAATGAGGTATGCAGCACTGGGGCATGTTGGGAGAAAAAACCCAAAACAAAACTTGAGACTCTGCCCTGAATATACGGTCCTTACTTCATGACTCAAACAGACAAACTTCCTGTCAGTGACCAGTCTGGTCATTTTCTTCTGACATCTCATCAACAAGGTGTTTCAGCCTGCAAACCATCCACACATAGCATGCCACCACTTCACCGCAGGGAATCAGCAGTTTTGTCGCATCGACTTCCAAGTCATAGTTATTGTCACAGAGATCACAGTTATTCTATATTCTGCCGTTTGGTGTGAACAATAAACAAAACTCTTGACTTGTACCTTCATGAATGCATGCGCTGTGCTGCTGCCACATGATTGGCTGATGAGAAAACTGCATGAATGTACAGGTGATCCTAAAGTGTATACAGAGCGTACATCACGATATTCAGAAATGTGTATTCACAATTGTCTTTTACAATAACAATGGATATGACAGATAAGATCTGGTCAGGTTGTCCAGTCTGAATCAGAAGACAAAAAGTCAAATCTGTATTTGTTTATCTGTAGTTCAAGAGTTTTTGGTATTTGTAGACTACCAACCCCACTGCTGCCCCAGATTCGAGCAAAAACTGATATTTATATAGATTATTAGGTCATCAGCATGTTTATACCATGAAACCATTATGTTCTTCAATCTGACTGGTCAGACGATCATTTTTCAGCTACAGCTCAAATCAAATCATTGCTCATATTATATTACTATAATCCTACGGGCAACTTTTACAGGGGACGCTTCCAATTTGCAGACCTCTACGGCCAGCGCTGCACCACGTTACTTATTTTCCTAAAACAGAAAATACCATTGCATTTTATTCCTCATATAAAGTTTGCCCTTGTTACAATACTACCAAATATAAAGATTAGTTTTGCTTTGTTAAAAGTAAGCCGCCGAGTGCAGTTTCTGACTGCAAACTTCGCTTCAGTACACAAATCATTTCAATGGGATGAATGGGGAGCTTACAAAAGGGAAAGAGAGAGAAAAGGATCAAATGAAACCGGCAACAAGATGCACATAAATTGTGTTTCCATGAGTACAACTTCATAATTCAGGGTACAGCGTGCAACTCAAGCAACTGCTACAGAATATCCGTGACAGGCCAAGGACGGGGCGAACAAAGGGCTGACTGAGCGCTCCTTATCTACACCTGGACACCTTACCATCTCCAACACTTTTACGTGAAAGCTTCACAAGGAGGTCAAACGTGTGGCAGTAGTTAGAGCCCAAGAAAGTGTCTGGCAGCGCATAAAAGTTCCAAAATGTAAAAAATTTTAGGGGGGAAAACCTCTATTAAATTAAAAGACATCCGTGTCGCATCTCAAAGGAGGCGTGTCGTATCGGATATTTGGAAATACAGCGAGATGCGCATCGCATCAGCCTCAGTTCTTACCACTAAATGATTTACACCATACATCAATCACTACATAGATTTATTCTTAAACCTCACACTGCCTCGCAGAAGTAAACCTACAGTCAGAGACAGCTGGGTCACTTTGTGCTAAAAAGGACAATCATGGAAGATTCTATTGTTTTGTCGCTGAAATGCATGGGGCCAAAAATGAAGTTCTGACTTCCCACTTCTGAAGCGGGTGGAAACCCCATTCGAGGCCACCATGGGGAAGGGCAGGAAGGAGCAGATAAACGCATGCTCCACTCATGGCCTGTGTGAGTAAATGACGGTCTGAAGGAAACAAAGTCATTCATTCATTCATTTTCTGAGCCGCTTATTCCTAATTAGGATCGCGGGGAGGCTGGTGCCCATCTCAGCCGACTCTGGGCGAGGGCAGCGTACACCCTGGACAGCGCGCCAGGCCATCGCAAGACAGAAACACGCTGACGGCTATGTGGCCTACGCTTGACGAAAATCAGCAATGGTTCTTTTACATGCCTCCCACCACAGACAGTGAGAGACATGGCTGGCCTTTGATAACCCAGTTAACATGGAAATAATGAAAAGCAAACTAAAATGGAGTTCCTAAAGTTTATATGTACATATTTTAACCATGTGTGTAACTTTTTTTGGCTGGACAGTGTAGTTTGACTTTGGTCTCTTCTGATCTTTTCCATTTGTCCTCTGAATTTTCAAGGTGCATTCTCTCTATCCTTGGTATTCATGGTAGCCTCTCTCGCAAGTTTCCTTGTTCATCAATCCAGTTTAGAGGGACAGCTTGATTTGGGAAGGGTCCTAATTGTACCAAACACTTTCCACATCTTGATTATGGACTTTACTTGGTCCAGGAATTGTATCTAAGTCCACAATCATTCCCCCTTCACCACCATGCTTGAATATGTTGTTTTGCATCCACAGGACCTGGGCTTGAGTCATGGGAACTGGAAGTGTAACTGACAGCAAACAATCAACTACGGGCGGCAAGACACTGTCAAAAGATCTGAGACAGAGTTGATTG
>JBCNYG010015269.1:0-10068 GCA_039654305.1 Porochilus rendahli | reverse complement strand
GTGTGTGTGTGTGTGTGTGTGTTTTTGTGTGTGTGTGTGTGTGTGTGTGTGTGTGTGTGTGTGTGTGTGTGTGTGTGCATGTTTGTATGTGAGTTGTGTCTGTGTTTCTGTTTGTGTGCATTTAATATCAGGTCAAGTCCAATGGCTCTGCTACTGGTAACCTGTATCCCAGTACTGTCTGCCTCAGTACACCCGGCACCCCCACTGGTTCTTGAAGAGGATTGGTGAGGAGGGTGGCTAGACACCCTGATGGAATTAAAAACTAAATCTGTCAAAGTGCACCATCTCAGGAGAGCAAATGGCAGCCATCTAGTAAACCCCACTGCCTTGCGGTCATCAATCTATGGGAAAGGCTTCAGAACCCCTTAAGGAGAAATTGGTAGCTGGGCAGGTTTGTGAGGAGACAGCCAGATTCCAGGCCTGCTGTTCACTCACCAACCAGCAGAGAGCTGCACACCACCAACACCCTTCCCTCTGGTAGGGGGAGAGGAGCCACACCTGCTGGCAACTAATCAATAGGCACAAAGCCTATTTATGAAGCCAGCACCATTTAGAAGGCGCTGGGTCTTTGTATGTGTGAAGCCACATAGCCAGTATACATTAGCTCTTTCCCTGGGATTCATGTGACCAAGTGCTGCATTTATGTTTTGTTAAAAGTGAAGAGAAAGAAAAAGATAAAAGAATAAAAGTTTTCTATTGAGAAAGTGGGTACTCCTGCTGTTACTTGCTATTTAAGGCAAGGTCAGTTCTCTCTCCTGGCATCCTTGTTTCCATTTTTTCCCCTGTCTGTGTTCTAGTCCCCATTCCTGGCTCAGCATTTGGGCCCTAAATAAATAAGGTGAGTGGTGATGACACTTGTGTCATTGACACGTTACACAAAGACACAGCCAGGATGGACCCAGCTGGGCCAAATGGGGATAAGATGGTCAGAGACCCCTTATGCCCTCAGCCTTCAAGGCATTGCAGCAGGCCTCGGTTTTTACCAAACTGGACCTGCACAGTGCCTACAACCTTATTAGGGTTCACAAAAGCAATTCATGGAAGACAGCATTCATCACCCCATCAGGGCATTATGAGTATTTAGGTGTGCATTTCGGCCTGAGGTATGCACTTGCTGTCTTTCAACAGTTCATCAGTGAGGTCCTGTGGGAAACCCTCAGTTGCTAAGTGTTCACTCAGATGACACTCTGATCTATAGTTAGACCACAGATGAACATGTAGCCCATGTTCCACGGGTCCTCCAGCTGCTCCCTGAGAACCACCCGTTTGTTATGCTGGAGAAATCCAGGCTCAGTCGGTCACCTTCCTTGGATTTGTGGTGTCCAAGGGACAACTGATCATGGACCCAGAAAAAATTATAGCAGTAATGGCCTGGTCATGCCCCCCATTCCTTTGCCCTTTGGGTAATTCAGAGCTGTTTGGGCTTTGGCAATTTCTTTTGCCATTTTGTGTGGAACTTTAGCACCATCGCAGTGCCATTTACTGCCCTGACAAAGAAGACCTCAGGGCAGTTTCAGGTGTTTGTGTATGTGTTTGTGTATGTTTGTGTTTATGTGTGAATGTATGAGTGTATGTATTCGTGTATGTGTGTATGTGTGTGTCTGTGCATGTGTGTGTTTGTGTTTGTTTGTGTGTGGGTGCATGTATGCGAGTGTGTGTATGTGTGTGTTTGTATGTGCGTTTGTAAGTATGTTTGTGTGCATGTGTTTGTGTGTGCATGTGTACTTGATTTCATGAAAAATCAGGACATTTTTATAAAACACCTACAATATTTTTGATGGTTTAATTTTTCTGAGCATTCTATAGTGTTGTCGTCATAGTCGTCCCTCCTCCCCATCCATCATGCTCCCAGACCAAAAATCTCAAATGTACTGAAATATCAAAATTTTCAGAAATGCAGTGTGTTAGTGTGTTTAGCATTTCTGCTCACCTTTGAATTACGCCAAGCCCTGCCAAGATGGCCTGGCAAGCCATCCATGTAATGTCACCTACTATGGTGTCTCATAGTGCCTGATGCAGGCCTGTATATTACATCTCCCTTTTTATAAACAAAATGAGGTACTCTTTCCCATGGTACTAACAATCTGGGCAAATACCTAGTAATCTTACATTTTTTTGTACTTAAATATATCTACTTCTTACTTTACAGTGATGACCAACAAGGGTAACCTGTGTGAGCAATTGAATTTTAAAATTATGTCTGACATTTATACCAAATATTAATAATATACAAATTACATTGGTGGTAACACACAAGGAAAATTTGCATTTTACAATTAAATGTATTAATTGTTTTTTTATGGGCAGCAATCTGCCTATACCTTTTACAATGTTTACAAGTCAAGGACTTGTCTTGGCCTGATGGTGTGGCCAAACCTTGTCAAGTAGTCAGTCTGGTTTGATTGTCTGTTTGGTTGTCCTGTGGCTCGGGTAGTAGCAGCTGTGTGTTCTGGCTGTGTGTGAGACTGTGTTATCTGTTGTTTCTGGATTTTCTTTGCTTTTCCTAAGGTGCCATTGTGGAGAAAAATATATATCCCGCACGTAAAAATATATATCCTGCATGTAGTAGACTGTAGAAGATATAATAACCCAGTATAACTGAATATGTATCCCATATGTAGTAAGACTGTAGAAGATATAACAACACAGTATAATCAAACATGTACTCTATAAATCAAACATGGGATACAGTAACGACAGATCAAACATCAACAGAACAAAATCACAAAAGCCTGTCCAAGGGAATGATGGGGACCGGGCTGGTCCCTCTAGGGGGAGACTCGGTTGGGGAAGTGGGAGAATATGAAGGGGATGAGAAAAAACCTCGACAACCAGGTAGACACTCCTCTGAGAAATATGATGATGGAAGGAGATCCCAAGCGTCCACCTGGGTAGATTGATCCCTTGTGGACAATGGTGTCTGGGTTGCATGGTCACAAGTAGCCACTGGAGATGGAGAGGCAGTAGAGGGCCTGGATTGAATTCCAGAGGAGTTAAAGGGCCAGGTGGCATAAAGAAACTCCAACAGAGCAGGCAGACCAAACTCAGAGGGAGCTCCAGAGCGATGACGACAATTAGAAATAGCAGACCTCCGGCTTCTAGAAGATGAACGACTAGCAGTTGGACCTGCAAACATGAAAACCAGTGGGAGATTGGGAAAAGGGTTACAACTAAGATAAATCAGTAGAATACAGAGACATGGAAAGAATCCAGACAAGAATCCAGGCAGTATCATAAATAAACATTGGTTGAGAGGGGCAGGTTAAATTTATTAGATAGAAGTAACAAAGTGCACACTGAGGACAGGGCAGAATACCTCACAGTAACCAAAATAGAAAGTTAGGAAAACACAGAATAAATAAGGGAGAAAGTGAGTACTTATGCATGGTTGAGCAATGTAAAATCCACAAGGGAGAAAAGCAGCACAAGTTGAAAGAATCATGATCTTCACAAGTTCAGGGAAATAAGCTCAATAAGGAAAACAGCAAGGGCAAGCCACAGTGGAAAATGTTTAATTTTATTTGCACACCCATGACAAAATGAAAAATAAGGGGAAATTATTACAAAGGAATTAGAAAACACCCAGATAAGGTTGTCAACGCAAACAAGAAAATAATGGAAAAATGAATAAACAGGGTGAAAATCAACTGTATTGTGAGAGTATAAGAAGGGTCTGAGTCCAGGAGAACTTCGCTGATCTCTGAATTGAATACTGACCATTTGGCGTAGACAATTGATCAGTCCCCGGTACCAGCTGGTGTTTGGCTTTTTTGACTTTGCTGTCTTTCAACTGTTTGACTTCAATAAATCCAGGTATTCCACTCCTCCTCATCTGATGGTATTGTGCATTTATTACAATTGAACTGTTTGGATAATCTGTGACTTATTAAGTATAAAGTGAGTGAAAAACCAGGTGCTGAGGGAAAAGTGCTCTCACCCTGCGTATGTCCACTCAGAAGAGGATTCTGGGTTTTGACACCATAGATTCGACACCATAGATCCAGTTTGACCAGTTCTAGTCTGGATGTGATAGCTTCTTAGGGTCTATGTGATTTGTGTTATTGTTGCAGGTTTCCAGGATCCGTCTGCCTGCTGGAAAAGGATGAAGGTGCCTACATTTAGATCAGGGAGTGGTTTTGAAGATCTATTGTAATATCTTTGTTAGCAATGTTAATATGTGTTTCTCCTCTGATTCACAGTTTCTCTGGTTGCTACTTTTGGCTGTAGTTGCTTGGTGGTGATTGGGCAGTATTGAGTGAAGCCTGTGGCTCATCAGGAGCTGGGCTGGTGACTTTAAGTTTTCTACCGGAGTGTTTCTGTGCTCCAGCAGTTCAATGGTGTGTGTTGTCTGCTTTGGCCTTGTCCAAAATACGTTTTCCTGTCTGGACTATTCTTTCGGAGAGGCCGTTGCTCTGTAGGTAATGTGGACTTGTGGTGGTGTGTTCCACGCTTTTGCAAAAATGCAAAACTCATTAGAGTTGTAGCATGGACTGGAATCACTGATTACAGTGTGTGGGATGCCATGATGGGCAAATGATGATTTCAGGTTTGCAATGACTGCAGTTGATCCTGATCCTGTTTTTCGTTTCAAAGTATCTTAGTCGCTGGGGAATTATTATTTTTTTTCTTTGAACATTATGCTGTTGATTTCAGAAATGTCAGTTCTGTATTTCCAGTATTCAAGGATGCTGGAGGAACATTTCCTCCTCTCAGGAACCAACCGCTCTTTGTAGTCTTTTTAAGAGCGGTGAGTTGGACATCTTGTGCTGCTTCTGGGCCTCTTTGGTCTCTTTATGTTTGGCATCACTCATTGAGATGCTGCTGCCTTGGTGCTGCTGCTGCCAGTGGATTGTGAAGTATTGCTTCAAAAGACTTGTGGTCAGACTCTTTGACAACTCTCTAACCATACATGTATTCTTTGAAGTGCTTGCAACCAAACAATACAGGATATGGCTCTTGTTCAATTTGAGCATAGTTTCTTCAGTGCTGTTAAGTGACTTTGATGCATAAGCTCCAGGTCTGCCATCCTGGAGTACGACAGCACCAAGACCACACTTTAAGGTACCAAGATCATCATGATCTACAAAAATAAGGGCGACTGCAGCGATTGCAATAACTATCATGGATTCTCCCTCCTCAGCATCGTGGAAAAGGACTTTGCTCGAGTCATTCTCAACAGACTCCAACTACTCCCTGAACATGTGAAACCCAAAGACACAATGTGAATTCAAAGCTGCTTTGGACAGGACAACTCCTGCCAGTCATCTGGCAGGACTGTGTCACAAACAAAGATGTCCTCTCCTAGGCGGGTGTGCCAAGCATGTTCGCTATCCTGCCCCAGAAACAGTTACATTGGTTAGGCCATGTCTGCTATATGGATGACGGATGCATTCCAAAAGACATTCTGTATGGCAAGCTTGCCACAGGGATGTGGTCCACAGGTCAGCCCATCCTCAGATACAAAGACTTCTGCAAATGTGACCTAAAGGCATGTGGCATCGACAGCAGACCTAGAACCAGTGATATCCAATTGCACCAACTGGCAATCTACTCTCAAGGCTGGCATCTGGAAAGCCGAGGGGAGGAAGGAGAGCCAGTGGGAAGAAAGGAGGACCTGTAGTCAACAGAGGCCCCACTTAGCTCTTGTTGCCACTACTACCAACTACACCTGCAGCAAATGCCAAAGGACATATCACTCCCACATCAGTCTTTACAGCCTCAACAGGCACTGCATAAGCACAATGGAGGACTTTTTCCATCCTGGGTGTCGGAACACTGAAAATCTCCATATTCGCACTTTTCATGGGTTGTGCCACCTCTGCTCTGAGTATGCTAACCTCTACTCTGACACGATATTATAGGGCGCTGCACAAGCACTGTACAAGCGAATGACCTTTGGCACTGCACAAGCACTGTAATTAAACAGATGATGTTGATGCATTTTGTGCTGTTTATTCTGCCTTCTCGAAATCACAACCTGTCAACTCTTGCAAGAGTTGTGACATCACCTACAATGGTGTCATACAGTGCCTGATACTGGCCAGTATATTACAGGGATGAATTTAAATAGAGCATAGCATCTGCTTCCAAGAAAGTCTGCAAATGTATGGTGCACATGAGCTTTGAGATGAATCAGGAAACTGTCAGGCACAGGCAGGTTGGGATTTTGAAAATATCTCTTCATGGCAGTGTTGGTTTTGAACCAAACATACCTTTTGAGATTATTAAATCCCCCTTATAGGTATGTGCATATTATTATAAACATATAAAAAGTGTCACATGTAATTCACAACCTGTGCTTGCCACAAATTCCTGTCTTAAATGTTACTCTAGGACTTTTGAAAGCCTCCGTCTGGCCAGTTTTTGTATTTGTCATTTTGAGTTTCTCAAGGACATCCAGTTCTCAGCAGGGACTGTCTTCACTGTGCTCACCCAGGTCCTTTGACAGTGGAATGGCTGATTGCCCAACAATACAGGGTGCCCTCATATCTGTCTTCCTTCTGTTTTCTCCCTGTGTTTAGTTATGCTGTCACAGTTAGTTATGCAGGATTCCCTGCTTATACTGTTCTGAGCATCCCTAACATCCCCCCTTCTCTCTCTCTCTCTCTCTCTCTCTCTGTTTTTGCTGAGGTACACATGCTACTTCTTGGATGCCGTTGATCCTGATCCTCCTGATCCTTCTGCTTTGTGAGTCCTGGGGTTCTGTCCTGTTGTGCTGAAGCTGGCTGGAGTTCTCAACTTGGAAGCCCCTCACTCCTGCAGATGAAGATCCTTATGGGCTTAGATCTGCACTCAGTAACTGTGAAGACAACTTTTCACTGCTGGTGATATAAACTCTTTTGCTACAATTATTTAGGACTTACAGTTGTGGTATATCCAACCAGACTACATGTTGGACTGAAATTAGTTTTTTCTTATCCAAGTTGGCTGAAGGAGATCCTGAGGGAGAACAAAGGACGGGACCCAAAGCGGCAGCACCGAGGGTAACGAGCTGGCATCAGGAACAGGCTGAGAGCCCGTGCACACCGCACACCTCTGCCCAGCATTCTGCTCCCCAACGTCCAGTCTCTGGAGAATAAGCTTGACGACCTCAATAAGCTGCGCTTATTGTGGCAGGAGATTTTAACAGTGCCAACCTCAAACACGCAGTGCCAAACTTTTATCAACACATCAGCTGCCCCACAAGGAGTAAAAGGACTCTAGACCACTGCTATACTACAGTGAGAGACAGTTACAAGGCTCAATCTCGTTTGGGAAATCCGATCATGCAGCCATCTTCCTCATACCAAAATATAAACAAAGGCTCAAGCAGGAAGCTCCGGCTCGGAGGGAGTTGTCACGCTGGACGGACCAACTGACGGCCGCGATGCAGGCCGCTCTGGATGGGACATGATCGGACGCAGCTCTGATGCCGTCAACATGTTAATAGAAGCGGTTATGGGCTTTGTAGGAAAGCTGGTGAACGACACGGTTCAGAAGACCACCATCAGAAAGTTTCTGGACCAGAAGCTGTGGTTGGATAAATCCATCCGCAATGCTTTGAGGTCCTGTTCCACTGCATATAACACGGGGCTCGCGAGTGGAAACATGAACGAGTACAAGACCGCATCCTACAGTGTGCACAGAGTGGTGAAGGAGGCAAACAGCACTACGCACAGAAACTAGAGTCTCAATTCCAACAGAGTGGCTCTAGGAGTCTGTGGCAGGGAATAAGGAACAAGATGGACTACACTGACTTACAGATTGGTGGATGGAGATGCTTCTATGGCAGACAAGCTAAACACCTTCTATGCTCGCTTGAAGGCTGCAGCACACAGCGCTACCTGCGTTAGCAGTGCTAACATTGCTATGGGCAGCACACTTCTGGAGCACACCAGAGAAAACTCGTTCATCATCTTAGAGCACAACATGAGAAAGGCATTCAGGAGAGTGAACACGAGGAAAGCTGCAGGACCAGATGGCATCACGGGTCGAGTCCTGAAGACCTGCGCCGACCAGCTTGCTTCGGTGTTTACTGAGATCCTTAACCTCTCCCTGGATCAGTCTATCATCCCGACGTGCTTCAAACAGTCCATCATTGTTCCGGTCCCAAAGAAACCTCAGCCTGCCTGCCACAACGACTACCGCCCAGTGGCCCTCACCTCGGTAGTGATGAAGTGCTTCAAAAGGCTCGTCAGAGACTTCATCACCTCTTCCCTACCGGCCACCCTGGACCCGCTACAGTTTGCATAGTCCAAGAACTGACAGACGCAAATGCAGGACACACACAATCAGATAAGGTGCAAATAGGGATCCTTTATTAGAAACAAGGAAAACGTGGTACATGAACAGTCTAGAACGGTCGGCTGGATCGTGATGCGTACACTGAGAATATGTCCTCACTCTATGATGGCACAAGACGATCTGGCAATGGGAGCAAGGAATAGCGGGCCCTTTATTCTCTGGCGGGAATGAGGAACAAGTGGGAAAATCAGGGCAGAGCCTGTAATCAGAAAACACACACGGGAGAGGAGAGAGCAGATCAAACTGACAGACATTACCTGAAACCTACAGCGGGACATCACAGTAAGTACAATCTAGGAGGTAAAAAGAGATGGATTCGGTGTGAGCCCCACCAATAGACATGAGAATGGTCTCTGTCGTGTGGGAGACCCGGCTTAGCAACTGGTTATTCAAAGCACGAGTGGCTTCTCCTTGATCCACAACCTCCTGTCTAAAGAATAATCCATAAGGTTTTTATTGGCCCCCAAATCGATGAAAGCCTGGATGGAAATACCTTTGCCCTTGATTAGTAGAGATACAGCAGTCAATATGCGAGGGGAAAAATGTGTCTTTTCTCTTTAGGCCCAGTAACCAGATCTCTTGGCCAGACAAGAATCTGCTCGATGGCCAGCTTGCCCACAGTAATAGCATGTGCCCACCCTCTGGCGGCGTTGGTGCTCCTCTGGGCTTAACTTGGCATGTCATAACTGCATGGGCTCCTCTTGAACGGGAGGGGGTGCTAGCTCCACGCTAGGCGGTGAAGACACCAGTAACCCTGGGCGAAACTCTCGGCGAAGGTCCCTCTAGCAGCTGGGAGTTTCATGTGGGGCGAGGTGGCCCTGGATCTCCTCGTTAAGCCTGCTGATGAAAGCATCCTTAATGGCCGGGGAATCCCAGCTGCTGTCGGCGGCCAACGTGCGGAACTCGATGGCATAATCGATCACTCTCTGGAAGCCTTGTCTCAGTCCAAGCAGAGCCCTGGAAGCTTCACGAGCCGGGAAGGAGTGATCAAACGTGGGTAAATGTTTCCTTGAATACCTGGCGACCTTGGCATACCGCTGTACCTCGACCCCATTTTGCTGTGGCCCAGGCCCCCACTCTTCCAGAGAGATGGGAAATCATGAACCCCACCTGAGCCTTTTTGGTGGCGAAGGCAGCTGGATCATTCTGTAACTGCAGCTCACACTGAATTAAGAAAGAGAGGCACTTCCCGGATTCACCTGAGTACTTAATTGGCAGGGCGAGGCGGCTGGCGGGGGGAAAACCGGCATGGTCGGCAGAGGTGAAGGCAGTCGCTCCAGACGCGCGGTTATCTGGCACAGCAGCACGCTCAGCAGATTCACCGGTGCGCACACATCCTGTTGAAACAGGTCCTGGCGGTCCGTGAGCTCCTCCCGTGGCAATGGTAGACAGCTGGGTCTCATGTGCTCGGATCTGTTGTTCCTATGACTCCAGAACTTGGCTGATCAGAACTCTGTCGGCTGGGTCCAGGATCTGGCCAGATTGTAATGTTATGCTGGTACCACGAACTGACAGACCCAAATGCAGGACAGATCAGATAAGGTGCAAACTGGGATCAGAGAAAAGTAATTAAGAAGACAAAACACAACCACCCATTCAATCATTTGCCGAACCGCTTACTCCTGTTGGGGTCATGGGTAGGCTGGATGCTATCTCAGCCAACACTGGGCAAAGGTGGGGTATACCCTGAACAGTTTGCCAGACCACTGCAGGATCAATACACACACACACACACACACACACACACACACACACACACACACACACACACACACACACACACAC
>JBCNYG010015173.1:0-10071 GCA_039654305.1 Porochilus rendahli | reverse complement strand
GTGGGAGGAAACCGGAGTACCTGGAGGAAACCCACGCAAGCACAGGGAGAACATGCAAACTCCACACAGAAACGCCAGAGCTGGGAATCGAACTCAGGACCTTCTTGCTGTGAGGCAGACGTGCTAACCACTGTGCCTCTGTGCTGCCCGTTCATTAACATTTAAATATATCTATTATTCTGTGTTCAGGCTCCCACCAAACACACACACACACACACACACACACACACACACACACACACACACACATTTAGCATCAGTGAAAAGGAACACAATTTCCAAAAATATCAGAATTTTTATTTTTTTATTTTTTTTTCTGCTATAGCAACTAGCTTGGAGTACTATCGCCACCTAGTGGTATGGTGTCTTCCTGGCTCTTTTGACTGATGGGAGCATTGTAGCAGTACCAGTAATCCCATCTCTAACCGAGGAAACTTGTTCAGAATGGGAATAAAACTGAGCCTGAAAAATGTGATTCAATGGATTTTTAATATTCAGCAGTATTTTACCTGTAACTAATTAATAATAATTAATTAATTACAGGTAATAATTTAAACAACTCTGTCAAAATACACAAGAACTTTATAGTTAACAAGACTTATTATCATGACTTATTAAAACTCAAGTCATAGTAAACTGGTGTAATATGTATGTATTTTAATTACACACTATACTTTATCATTGTAGGAATGCTCTTGCTGTAAAATACATTATAAGTAGAGTACCGTGCTTAAAATTATACATTACAATGATCTGTTTATTATTTCTAAATGAGTCAATGAGTAAACTGTATTTCTAAGTTAATGATGGTACCGGAGTTAGTAGTAGAGTTTGGTTTGTGGGTGTGAGTCCCAGTGCCACGTATCCTGCTGTGTTGCCGGTGATTTCCACAGTCAGTACTGGATTACTGAACTGAGTAGAGCTGAAAAAACACCTGGAGTTTCCTGCCGGATCACAACCATTTACAGGCATACACAGCTTAGATTGACCACAAGAGGTAGTGGTGATGTTGGACTGTGGAGAGATCATGAACCTTCATTAAACCCTCTTCATAACATTTAATCTGTCTTCAGTTTCTATACAGTAATTTCCTGCTGTTTATCAATAACTCCAAGAGTCGAAATAATTCTTTTTCTTACATTGAGGGGTGTCACCTGCTGAGCCTCAGAGAAAACAAAAACCGAGCAGAAAAACACGGCCACCACAATCAGTCTCAGCTCCATACCTGGGCACACACACACAGACACAGAGAAAGAGAGAAAGAGAGAGATAGAGAGAGAGAGAGAGAGAGAAAGAGAGATGCTTTCATGGCAAGTTTATAGAAATAGATAGGTACAAGATAAAGGGATAATGAAAAATAAAGAAAGGAGGAAGAGGAGCCTGAGCCACAGCGTAGTCTTCATCACTCTGAGAGGAATTATTTTATACCAATGATAGAATGTACAGTATAACATTTATTACATGGCTACTTACAAAATATTCATTTAAAAATTATTTCAAATAGTAAAACAATTATTTATTTAAAAAAGAATAAATAAAAAACATATCCATAGACACAGTCTCTTATAAAGTAATTTTTAAACTAGCATTATTATTAAATATATAATTATTAATTATTTAAAACAATTAATTTAAATAATTTATTTAGTTATGACTAGTGAAGAACATAATATCTTTAAATATTGTTAACTTTAAATAAAGGCAAAAGATGAAAGATAAAAACGTTTACCTGTAAGTTTAAGATGGATGATTGTGTTTACAGTGAATAAGATGTGCAGAACGATGTGGAATGCTGATAAGAGGGTTCCATCCTTTTAAACTCAGAGGGCGTGTTTAAAGCAGGGCTCATTGAGTAAAATAATATTAAAAAATCCAGAACTACAGGTTTATTATTTGTGTAAAAATTCCAGTCTTTCAGGAAGAGGAAAGAGTTTCAGTACACAATGAACCATTAACATCCCCCAAGTCAGTGCTTATCAAGAGTACACACACTAAAGAAAAAAATCAACCAAGAAAGAAAATGAACTGATGTTTCTCATGTAAATCTTCAACCTGTCCCTATCCTGGTCCAGGAGTGCTTTAAGAGACCGACCATTGTGTTTTTTCTTCATTCTCCAGTTGAAATGTTTATCGGCCTGTATCCTTAACCTCTGAGAAGTACCTGGAAAAACTGGTCATCACTTATACCATTTCAACAAATGCTTCCCACCATGTGCATACAACATATCAGTGGAGGGTCCCATTTCTTTGACTATTTACACTGCTTTGGAACCCCTAAAGAACCTCTGTGTAAGGATACTGCATGTAAAACACAGCTCTGAGGTAACACGGAAATTCCAACCAGACTAGTGATTAAACTCAGTGACAGGTCGGTTAGATTCCTAAAAGTTTCTAAATTCTGTTAGAGTTTCTAGCTGGCCTCAAATAGTAATCGTCAGAAACCAGTGTTCATCCTCGTCACCCATACTGCCTCAGCCCACTGATAGTCATACTACGGTCACAGGATTATTAGTAATGATGATTAGACCTGTCTGTGTTGTGCAATAAAAACAATGTCATTTTGAATGTCAACAAGCCCAAGTCACTGACCGTGGAAAAACAGGGCCATACACTCCCCACTATGTCTTAATGCGTTCCCCATTGAGATGGTCAACAGCAGTCCCGAGTGTCCAGCTCTCTGACCTCCTCACGTGGACTACCAACACCACCAGCATCTTCAAGAAGACACAGGGACTGTACTCCCGAACGAGGTTTGAAGAGCTTTGAAGCCCTCACAAATTTCTACTGTAGCACAGTTGAGAGCATCCTGAAAGGTAGCCTCATGGGAGATTACACAGGAACAAAATTGTTGGAATTAAGTTCCAGCCATGGTCTGACATGGGTAATGTCCACCACCATCAATGCCTTTGTCTTGAGGCAGACATTATAGAATGCACTGTCCTCCAACTCCTTCATTTCCATTTACATTCATGTTACATCATGTTGGCATTGCATCCGTTTCTATGGTTCTCGTATAATTATTGCTGCTTGCCTGTTTACAGAACATTATCACTGAGTCTCAGTTTGCTTTCTTTCATACCCACACTTGCAATTCTGTGTCTAAGTATAAGTGCGCCATACTGACAAGTGAGGCGACTTGCAGTGCAATAAGAGTACTCAGAGTTCCTAAAACTGCCAGAATGTACTGTGGGCAATGCTGACAGAAGGAACTGCAGGAGAGGGATTATCAACCTGTTATTAACCAGTCGGAGGTGGAATAGCTACACGCACAAGCCAGGCCAACTGAAAACATATATATTTTAAGAGGTTATCAAATAACCCATCAGATTTTTCTTAACAGGTTAAGCAGCAATCCTGGTTTAATGTCCTGATTGTTGTTACCAGTTCCTGCACAACCTGCCATGCTTGATTTAAGACAGTACTACTCTCTCACTAACCAAATAAGTAGATAATGCGAACTGTGTACTGTATGGAACTGTTCTAATGGAACTACCAGCCAACATATTTACTCACTGCACCATTAGGCCACTGTCCAGTGTCTGTTCCAGTCTATTCTATTCTATAATGTAAACTATGGAAGAGTCGAACCACATCAAAAGTTTCCACATCACCCCATCAAAAACCACATCAAAGGTTTCGTGACTCTGTGACAGCTAATCCATGCCTGAAAATGATGTCTTCTTCTCCATGAACAATTCTTTCATAATTCATCTTGGAGTATGCCCATGCCATCAGGGTTGAAGAACTCCTATTGATGTGATTACCTGGCCATTTAGTACATTCACTTCACTGCCACACTGCCTCTTGCCACATGCTGGTATAATTGGTACATTGGAACATGTGCTTCCCTTCTTACCCTGACACAGCTGTCTTTTTGGAATAAGGTATATCTAGGTTTGTCAGACAACATGACCTTGGTTCCAGAGTGCAATATTTATGGGCTCTCGCAAAGTTGAAAAATTATTAATATTATTATTAGCCTCATGGTTTTCTTGTCAACACAAATGTTTCGTCTGAATCCTGTGAGTTCTCATGACACTGTGTGTGTGGAAATATTCTTACATTCCCTATTAAATATAGCCATGATTTCTACAGTTCTTTCATGATTAGATTTCAGATGTTTAAGGAATCTCCAGTCATGGTCAGTACAAATTCTGTGGCTCCATTCATGAACCTGGTAACCCACAGATGCATAAAAATTTGAGATTTGAATCTGAATACAATAATCTCTATATTTCTTATCAGTCCACCAGACATGGATTTTAGTATTATGATGGCTTCATACGTACATCTCTTAATGATCAACAGTTGTAAATACAACAGTCCCTGAAAAACTTCTTCAGTTTGGTAGTTTTCACCAATACCTCAGGTTATGAGGTCTCATTTGTGACCCAGATGGAGCCAAGATCTTCTGCTGGGTTGGAGCGAAAGCCTCCATATGTAACTGCTTGTGGAGGGCCCTTCTTTAAGTGACCAAAATGTTCTTTGTTCGTAGAAAGTCAGATCCTCCCTTATCAGAAAAAAACTGTTATGAATATCGTTACTCCAGCAGATAGTTTGCAGATTAGCCATAGGCACGTCCACCTTAAGCTACCGGGCATTGGGGTTGCTATCTGTGTCACCTTCAGCTGACTATTCCTCGTCCGATGTGGGTGTTTCCACGTTCCTCGTCCTCGTGGGTGTTTTTTTGAGTCAAATTTAATTATTCACATTTTGACCTAATGTTTTCCAAAAACTATAAATAATTCAAAGAGCAATCCCTGCCCAAAACATACCTCATGGACACATACAACATGCCAGACAAGTAATTTGGATACATCCAGTGGAAAAAAAAGAGAAAAATTTCTGCTAAATTGGTTGCAATATGTGGACAAAAATTGTGACATTTTTTATTTACTTGTGTTTCATTACATACTATCACCGAAGGGTCAGCTCAAAGTGCAAATAGAAGAGTGGGCTTACAAAAAAGATCTCCTATTGAAATTTATATCCCGAGTAGACATTCCTATTTTTCTTACTTTGTGGACTGAGAATCGCACATTAGTTTATGGTTTTACACGTAACCAGTGGTGTCCACGCTAGTTACATACGGAACCGACCCATTTTTCCCATGAGGGGTGAGGTTCCACATCGCAATGTTCACTGTAAAACTGATTGGCCTCCTGAAGTGGATTTACTTCCCATGTAGGCCTATTTAATTTATTCACCAAAAACAAATGGGATGAATTTTGTGTCCATACGTGAATGAATTTGAAGATGAAATTGGTGTTACACACAGATTTATTCCTGTTTGTTACTAATAAAAGTGCAGTGATGTGCAGGAAGTGTCTTTTTCTCTCTCTCACTGTCTCTGTAACAATGGTTCATGAATTTATGGTCAACATTGAGGGAAATAAGCAGGACTTAAGTGAAACTTGGGGATTGTGAATGACACACTTTATAGTACCAGTTTCAGAGGATGAACTGAAACAGTGAAATGTTCTAAAATCTAAAAAAATCTAAAGTGAAAGAAACTAGTGAAGGTGAAACTATTTTGCTAAGTGTACGGAATGTCAGCCAGTAAGGACTATAATAAAAACTATGAGCCTAACCCTCACAACACATTTCATCCATGAAATGTTTATCATAAATGTTTCATTATACAAGAATGGCATGTAGGAAACAGGGTTATATTACTGGTTTCAGTGCCATACAAGGAATTTTAAGCATGAGTAATGAATAGAACCAGAAGGAAGAACTTGGCACTCACCCACTGCCTAATTCACTTGAATGCCACCACCCTCAACACACATACCCCAAACAAAATGGCTAAATGTTCTTGCTCTGGGCAAATGAAGACTGGAAAAAGACAAACTAATTTTCAGATGTCTAGTTTGGGTGATTCTGTAGCCATGATTGCCTGAGTTTCGTGTTTTTGGATAAAAGAAATGGACCTGATCTGTTCTTTGTCTATGGGAACCCATCCACCCCATGGTTTAGCATGTGTGTTGGAATTTCCCTTTTGGTTTGAATTTCCTCTTTGTGATCAATAAAGGGTTATCTTATCTTATCTTCTGAGATGCTTTTCTGCTCTTCACAGTAAAAAGTGATTATTTTTGGTACTTCCTGCAGTTTTCTCCAGCGTGGTCTAATTTTTTCGTGGCCATTTTATTAATAAAACATTCCCGCCCACAGAACTAGCAGTCACTCTATTTTACCCTAATCTGTGTACACTGTACTGACTGTTGTTTGTACGATTATCTTTTAATCCGCCTTTTTGAAATTCTTTAAACCAGCCTATCTAGTACCATCATCCATTCCACAGATGAACATGAAATCTTTCCTAATTGTGATGTTTGACGTGAAAATGAAGTAAATCTCATGACCTTTACTGTCATGCTTTCTGTTTTGCCCTCCTGCCACTTGATTGTTCCGTAAATGGAAAATTAAATGTGTTAAAAATCCTGTTTTGGCGGAAACACTTATACAGGCCAACTTATGTTTTACAGTTGACTTAATGACTTACACAGACCTAACCACTGAGCCACTACTGTTGTTTATCCACTGTTGTTTATCCACTGTTGTTTATTCACAATAATTTATCCACCGTTTCTTATCCACAGTAATTTATCCACTGTTCTTTATCCACTATAATTTATCTACTGTCCTTAGTCCACTGTTCTTTATCCACTGTAATTCATTTACTGTTCTTTATCCACTGTTTTTAATCTACAGTAATTTATCCACTGTTCTTTTTCAACTGCTCTTTACCACTGTTCTCAATCCAAAAAAGTAATTTTTTCACTTTTCTTTATACACTGTCATTTATCCACAGGAATTTATCCACTGTAATTTATCCACTGTTGTTTATCCACTGTTTTTTATCCACTGTAATTTATCCACTCTTCTTAATCCACCGTTCTATATCCACTGTAATTTATCCATTGTAATTTATTTACTGTTCTTTATCCACTGTAATTTATTCAGTGTAATTTATCCACTGTTCTTTTTCCACTATTCTTTATCCCCTGTTCTTTATCCACTGTTCTTTATCCCCTGTTCTTTATCCACAGTAATTTATTCACTGTTTTTTATCTACTGTTCTTCATCCATGGTAATTTTCACCACTGTAATTTATCCACTGCTCATTATCCACTGTTCTTAATCCACAGTAATTTATCCACTGTTAATATGCTACTTACACAACCAGCGAGCAAAGTCTGTTTACAGGCACATTGTCCCCTGAAAAACAGTTCTCTCATCTCCCAGCATCCAGAGATGGGAAGGCAAACTCAAGGCAAGAGCCTTTTAAGTGTATGATTATCCAACATTCTACAGAATAAACTACAAAAGTCAGTAATGCAATGGAACACAGTGTTAGATAATATATATTTGGTTATATGTTTATTTCTGAAAGAAACGTCCTTATAAATTTATAAGGAATTTGTTATTTTATTATAAATGTATTATTTTAGGGCAACTACACTGTGGGCACAATTATTAGGCAAGTGATTGTTTTGACCATATCATCATTGTATCCATAATTTCCAACTCCAAGCTGAATGCTTATTGGATTTAATGCATATCAGGTGATGTGTATTTGTGTAATGAGGGAGGGTGCGGCCTAAGTAGATCAACACCCTATATCAAGGTGTGTATAACTATTAGGCAGATTCTTCTCCTCAGGAAAAATGGGCCAAAAAAGAGATTTAACTGACTCTGAAAGGTAAAGGGATGCAGCACTCTTGAAATACCTAAGATATTGGGACGTGATCACAGAACCATCAAACGTTTTGTTGCAAATAGTCAACAGGGTGGCAAGAAACGTGTAGAGAAGAAAAGATGCAAATTAACTACCAAAGATTTGAGAAGAATCAAACATGAAGCTACCAGGAAGCCATTATCCTCCAGCGCTGCCATATTCCACAACTGCAACCTACCTGGAGTGTCAAGAAGTACGAGGTGTTCAGTTCTCAAAGACACGGCCGAGGTAAGAAAGGCTGAAACCCGACCACCTCCGAACAAGACACATAAGTTGAAACGTCAAGACTGGGCCAAGAAATATCTGAAGACAGATTCGTCAAAGGTTTTGTGGACTGATGAGATGAGAGTGACTCTGGACCAGACAGATGGGCCCGTGGTTGACGCCAGCAAGGCGGAGGTGGGGTTCTGGTATGGGCGGGTATTATTAAAGATGAGCTAGTTGGACCTTTTAGGGTTAAAAATGGACTCAAGATCAACTCTCAGACCTACTGCCGATTTCTCGAAGACACTTTCCTCCAGCAGTGGTTCAGGAACAAGTCTGCATCTTTCAAGAAGACTTTGTTGTTTATGCAAGACGACGATCCATCACATGCAACAAAGTACTCAACCACGTGGCTGGCCAGTAAAAGCCTTAAAGATGAAAAACTAACGGCATGGCCCCCTTTCTCACCCGACTTAAACACTATTGAGGATGTTTGGTCCCTTCTTAAGCAGGAAATGTACAGTGAAGGTAAACCGTACGCCTCTCTGAACAGGGTCTGGGATTCTGTGGTTGCAGCTGCACAAAAAGTTGATTCTGACCAGATCAAGAAACTGACTGACTCTGTCAATGGAAGAAGTGAGATGGAAAATCTTAGATTTTCATTTAGTTGCACAAGAATTCTGCACACTAATAGTTACCTAACACTGGTGTGCATATTGATTTTCTCTTAAGAAAGACAAAACTTCACTTTTACTACTTAAATGTTCAGGGTTGAGCATTTGTTAACATTTTAGATTGACCAAGAGCACTGCATAGTACAATAACAATTAATCCTTAAAAATACAACGTGCCTAATAACTGTTCACACAGTGTACAAAGAAACACTGATTCACAAAAGCTGGAAATCATCATGTAGACTTTAATGAATATACTTATTCTATTATTAAACTGTTAATTTAAAAAAACTGCTAGATTTATAAATGTAAATATTTCAAACAGATATGCATTTATCTTCAACCAACTGAGGCTTCATACATATATACATACATGTACATTTATTCATGTTCCACCAATTTAAGCTTCATGCATGTATACACACCCATGAATACACACAGTCTGATTCCCATAACCTCAGAGGACAATACAGAAAGTTACATTGATTTCTTGGAGACTTACCCTAATCACAACCACCACATGCTTAGTACTGACTCTGACCTAAAAACATGTCTTCACTTTAAAATGTAATCATTTATAGAACTGTTTGTGTTTTTTTTATGAAGGCAAGTCCCCATGATGTAGCTGTACATACAGATTTAGGTCCCCACCTAGTCCACCCACCCATTCATTAACACACACCCACACAAATCCTCCATTCATAGACTCCAGTAATTATGATTAGGTAAGATTTTATAGGTGGCAGAGAGTCAGAACGCTGAGCAGCACAGCCAACACTGAGAGAGAAAGAGAGAGAGAGAGAGAGAGAGAGAGAGAGAAAGCATAAGTGCTGTATATAAGATTTATAAAGTCTTTTACACTTTATGTCGTAACACAACACTGTGTACATAGTGAAGAGTGTTTACCGTGAGTCCAGTGGCTGACGATGGAGTTGCTACTGTTTAATACTTCAGCTAATACCTTTGCTGGTCCCAGTTGAGTTTCTGTCAAATTGGAGTGGAGCAATGTTACTAAAAAAGGCTGAATTCATGTTGCCATCATAAAGGCAAATGTTAAGACGAGGAGTTCAGTGAAAATGCCTAGAATTAGTCTTTACTGAAGTCTGATGCATATACTTTAAATATTGCAGAAGAGAAATTCATCATTTGATGCAATTTTTTGGTGTCCAGTATAGCCAATAATTAAAGCGGTCTTAAAAAAATACTTAAATAATTTCAAAGTGTGAATGGTTGTGTGTGAGTGTTGGCCCTGCGATGGCAAGCCTTCGCCCAGCCTTTGCCCAGAGTCAGCTGAGATGGGCGCAAGAGTCTGGATCGACCAATAGCTTCAAAGCCTGATGTAAATGGTTAATATGACATATGGCTTTGACTGAAGTCGAGTTGTAATATATATATATATATATATATATATATATATATATATATAAATATATATATATTCATTTTAAGATC
>JBCNYG010015126.1:0-10075 GCA_039654305.1 Porochilus rendahli | reverse complement strand
CAGGGACAGATGGAAGAAGATGATTTGCTGTGGCGACCCCTGAAGGGAGAAGCCGAAAGACAAAGAAGAAGACACATTGTGCATTGCTGATGTTAAATTGTGAAAGGAGCAGAACACAGTATTGTTGCTGGTTTAAATTTTTTTTATGTTCACTCCTAATACAAAGAATTAGTTTGCCATAAAATATAAAAAAATGAATGAATTTGCCATAAAAATATATTCTGAAGTTTTTCCCATGTGGACAACGACAGTCTTACTTCCCTGAAAATTTCAAGTTGCTAACGTAAATCATTTTGATATGGTTTTATATGTTCCAGTAAAATGGCAGTTTTTCAGTGTTATAATGTGCACTTTAAAAATGTATAATTTTAGCTGCAATTTAATTGATATTTCATCAACGGTATTGATGCTGAAACTTAATTTCATAGAGGCACGCAACCTGTAATAAATATTGATTGAACTGAAGAAATCCACTCAAAATTACGGACTGCATGCCAAAATCACTAATGATAGTGTTACTGTTAAAGTGCAGTTGTCTCTGTAACAATGTCAGATTCATGATGCAATATCTTAAAAATTATGCATTTCAGAATGGCATACTTTTTCTGTACTACGTTTAACATATTACATTTGTATGAAACTTAAGATCCTTAAAAAAAATTAAATAGCTTAATCTACGTACACTACATTAAATTAAATAACTTAAACAGATTGTGTTTCTCTTCATCTCAGTAATACTGTGTGATTCTCTACAGTTGGTTCAAGCTTGGATGATGTAATGTTGCATCATTAATTAGGTTGCAGAAGCAAAGCATTATCATATAATTCTCGAAATTAAAATTTTCACCTAAGTGAGACACTTTTCAGCACCAATATTGTGTTTTAGCCAAAAACATTTTTGATACCTTCCATGTTGTTGAAATTGACAAATTTATACACGTTGCCACATTAACACATCATAACTTCGGCATGTATTTATTGATGCAGCTCAAATATTACAGATTCTTGGGAGTATGGTAGTAAAGTGCAACCATCTGGCAAGAAAACCAGTGGCGTTTTGACCTTTCAATTCTATTACTCCTAGACAGACACATTTGCAGTAAATACTGGTTATAATGGTATGCCCATGGTCAACGTTACACTGTTATAGAGCCCTGACCTGAAAATATGAAAATAGTGCTTTCAGAGTATAAAAATAATTACATAAGGGCCACACATAATGAGTGAATTGTGTGATGACAGGTCATGTGATGCATCTGAAGTTATATGTGTCTCTCTGTTGTGAATAATCTGGTGTTCGGCGCAAATTCCTGTAAGTAAAAGACTTTCCAACTGGGCAGTGATGTGGCTTCAGAAACAGTGTTCTTCACTATGAGTACTAATACGTCTTCTCTTCTGTGTGAATGCGCTGGTGTCTTCGCAGATTACCTCTTTCATTAAAACGCTTTCCACAATGTGAGCAGTGATGCGGCTTCTGTCCTGTGTGAATGCGCTGGTGTCTTCGCAGAGTACCTATTTGCTTAAAACTCTTTCCGCACTGTGTGCAGTGATGCGGCTTTTCTCCTGTGTGAATACGCTGGTGTACTTGGAGATGACCCATTTTAGTAAAACCTTTACCACACTGTGAGCAGGAATATGGCTTCTCACCTCTGTGAATGCTCTGGTGAATTTTGAGTTGACCCAGTTCATTAAAGCTCCTTCTACACTTCGAGCAGGGATACATATTCTCTCTTGTGTGAATGCACTGGTGTTGTTGGAGAGAATCCATCTCACTAAAACTTTTTTCACATTCTGAGCAGTAATAGGGCTTCTCTCCTGTGTGAATGCGCTGGTGTCTGTGATAAGAAGTCAACCGACTGAAACTCTTTCGCACTGTGAGCAGTGATGCGGCTTCTCTTCTGCGTGAATATATCGGTGTCTTTGAAGAGAATCCATTCGGTTAAAACTTTTTCCACACTGTGAGCAGGAATACGGCTTCTCTCCTGTGTGAATACGCTGGTGGCTTTGCAGATGAGCCATTTGATTAAAATTCTTTCCACACTGTGAGCAGTGATACGGCTTTTCTTCTGTGTGAATGCGCTCGTGTGCTCGGAGATTACCAATTTGATTAAAACTCTTTCCACATAGTGAGCAGAAATAGGACTTCTCTTCCATGTGAATGCACTGGTGTTTTTGGAGCCTATTCCTAAAAGTTAAGTTCTTCCCACAAACAGAGCAAGGGTGAAGATTCTTCTTCATTCATAAAGAGCTGGTGATAACATCAGGTGTATGGGAAGCCTTTTGATAACTAAAGTGTTTTGTCAACATCATGTGTCTTGGTATCTCTGAGGAAAAAAAATTATTATTATTATTATTAATAATTATTTATATTATTATTATCATCGTCATCATCATAATCATTATTATCTCAGTGTCCAAATAAGGGAATGATAAGGAATGGGTCGATTCCATTTTTGGACTTTACTTACAATAAAATGAGTTCCCCACATTTATGGATCTGGTTTAGAGAGCATGCTGTAGTTGATACATATAATTAGCTCCATAATACATTGAACAACTTTCTACTGGTCTCTCAACTGCATATTTTAAAATTTAAATTCAATCAAATCATACCTGGTTAAAGCAATATTAAATCCTTACTGGTTTTTACTGGTTTTACTGATAGGCACTAGTTAAATCATATGAAGACATATTGTTGGGACCAGCAGGGAAAATGCAAAAGCAGTCCCAAGACCATGTACATCAACTCCACATCAGGAGAACAATAGAGCTAGTGGGGACTCTTCCCCTCAACAAAGGTTTCTTTATAGGATTTCCCCATTGGAGGGTTTTTGGGGCAACCCCAGTAACCTACATCCAGGCAAAGGAAACTGTGTCCTTAAAATTATTTTTATAAAGGTCTTCTGAACCTTCACCTAGGACCTGTTTGCCTAGGGTAACCCTACCAGGGGCATAATGCCCCAGCAACATAGCTCCCAAGATCACTAGGACACAGAAACCCCTCCACCACGATAAGGTGGCGATTCAAGGAGGGGTGTTTATATATATATATACCCCTGGGTAATTCAGGGTCAGTGATATTTTTTAATACAGAACTAAAAGGTAAACTGAGATTAAATGATTGTAGTATTTAGTAAACAACAACAAAACTGTAGGAAAATGTCTTAATAAGATTAAAAACAGCTCTATTTTACTGATATTACACAAAATCCCCCGCAGGAAAAAGGAGAAAAAGGAGAAAACTGGACGTCGAATAAAAGAAAACAATGAAATCATCAACACGAGACTCTGAAATTCTTCAACCTGGAAGTTTTCTTTTCAAGGGTCCCTTTTTAAAGAATAAAAAACCGTTATCGAGTTTACAAAAGGAACAAACACAGAAAAAAAACTGTAGATTTTAAATACCTTAAGATCCAGTGTGTTAAAGAAACTCACCTCAGAATTTATACCGTTTATTCTTCCCAGATGAGATTATCACCCACCTCCTCAACTGGAAACAACTTCAGCTCTTCTTCTCCTTTATCGTGCAGTGAGTTGTTTTACCGCCACCTACTGGACTGGATCCGTTACAGTATATGAACTCAACTGGGTGAAGATAAAACCAGGGGTAGATCCAGGATTATGAAATAAGGGAGTTGGGGGCAAATGAAACCCTCAGCACCAATGAACCTTAAGATCTTCTACATGTAGCTATAGCACATGTAACTGGCCACTGAACTGCAGAGTCTTTGTTATTGAATGTAGAAAAATAAAAAACATAAAAGTAAAATGTATTTCTACATTAGCAAGGACTGATGGTGACATGGCAGGTTGTGCTACCCAATTCCTGTAAACAGTAATGTCATCAGAGGTGGATTGTTTCTGACAAAGTTCTGTACCGTTGGTAGATCTGAGCAACGTATTTGATGCTATGTGTATAGTGTGAATCGGAACCGTCACCTGTTGTAAATGTTGTTTGTGAAACTTTTTTAGAAAGAGGAAACATGTTACATGCATGTACAAGTGGAGCACTCTCAATTGCCTTACTCTGTAGAAAACTTACAATTTGCTTATTATCTGTTTTCTTAAACTACATTTTGTGTGTATGTATTTTATACATTTTTTTTTACGATGTTTACACAGTGTATTGAAGAGGATTCCTTAATAAAGGACACCCATATGTATCCTCTTTGCTCATGTTTGCTCAATGTCAAAGGTAGCTACAGGGGACATGCCTTAAAGGTTGGCACTAGAAAAGACTTTACCTTGTACAGCTGTCTAAAACCTAGACTTTGATTTTACATCGAAATATGAAAAACACATTTCTTTTTAAAGCTAACTAAGTAAAATATAATCTGGGAAATCTTTGCAATTATTATTAGTTTTTTTGTGGTTAAAGTAGATCAACCCTAACTAAGCAGCTATATCCGAAACTGTAAATCCATATGCAGGACTGAGTAAATAGGCAGTGTCTTAGATGCTTGTGTGCAGTGCTGTTTCACACAGAAACTAATGATTCCCTAATGATTTTGCCATGCAACATTTCAAGGTTTTTTCCCTTTTTGAATAGATGCTCAGTAAATATTCAGAAATTGATGACCTAAAAATTTAATGATGTGGAAAGCAGGAAATTTGATTTATGAATATTTCAGTGTCTGACTCTGATTTTCAATTTGTCCAGAAGCCTGAGCTTTAGGTGTTGGCACCCCATGTGCTTTGTTATTAGCCTCACACCACACTCAATCTTGAATGGATATGCACTGAATTTGGGGTTCCACCAAACTGTTAACACTACTCTGAACACCTACACTGTGTATTTGTTGTGCTAAGTTTGATAAAGAAACCTCGTTCCCCTCCTTGTCCATGCTGCAGAAGGGACTTGACCCAAACCATGGTTAAGCCAGTTCCACAGCATATAATATGGGGCACTTGCATACCATATCACCTACGGAGGATCTGTGGTGTCTCAGACTTGTGTACCTGTGTAAGAATCTATGGTCTTGAAATTGGAACAGAGAGTACACTATCAGGGACAAAGTAAGCCTTAAGCTTGTTTTCCGTCAGACCTGTTGACTGCTTTGGCATTGGTGGCTGAAAGAACTTGGGCCATTCCAGGCCAAATCAACCAGGAGTCCCCAGGTCACAATTTCATCTCATCCTATCTTCCTTGCTTGGTTATAAAGCTTTCAAAACGGTCTGAATTTTTCAATTATGCGTAATAGCTTCAGAGCCCTGCTGCAGGATAACAACTCAAGACAGAGTGCTGAAATCTTTATTATCAATTCTGCTTCATGTCAGCATCTCCAGAGTTAAAAGCATCACAGCCATAAAACTTTAGGAACAATGAGTCATCAAAATAATATAGTTTTTTCAAAAATGAGCAATTTTCACACTACTAAAACCACATGTTGACGACAGCTGAAAGAACAAAAAATTATCTATAGCAAGTTTCATGTCTCATAATAGACTGGTTCTATTTTTAAAATTATCATGAATAACAGCCAATCTTCAGGCAAATCAAATAAACATATACATGAGTTTAAAAAATATAAAGATCTCTGTAGGACACACACACACACACACACACACAAAAGGTTAGACAACTTGTGAACCTAACTGACACACTGGTAAATTACAACATTTTGGTTATACAAAAGTTGAGTATTATTATCAATACAAGGAAAATCCACAACACCAAAAAATACATTTGACATTTAGTTTCTTCCAATGCCTAAAGAGACTATTACAGCATGGTACAATGCTTGATTTTATGATTCATAATGGTCACAATATGAATAGATATTTTTAATACCACCAGTTCCTATAATACAGCCATTAGACACAGCCACAAGTACCACAGCATGTGCTGATGTGATCAGGGAAACAGCCCTAAACTATTGTGCCGTTGATGAGCAAATATCTCATCCAGCAAATAATTCTAATCATTCAAAAAGGTTTTTTATCTGTGAACAAAATTATTTCTGAATTCTCCAGAAGAATCTCAGACATGTAGGAAGGTATGGAGTGTGAAAACATCACACTGTCATGATCACATATCACCTTAAATTATTAAAAGGGCAAAGGTTTTGACCTCTTAAAGTGGAGGAAAAATTCCAGGGACTGCCCTCATAATTGGGAGCAAGCAGGTTCAATTCCCAAACTGGCAGGGAATGTGGGTAAGCACTTCACCTTCACCTGACTTTGGTTAGATTAAATTCAGATCCTTATTTCCCTTGCAAGATTAACATAGTACATCAAAGTTAAAAATCAAAATTTATTAAACCACATGCCCAATTCCTTTTAACGACTTAAGTGGCTTTGTTTTTGCTTCAGTGGCTTTGTTCATAGAATTACATTTTTATGTGGGTGCACTTCGCCATTCGGGCTGCATTAAGTGGGATGGAATATTAAAAATTATTATAACAAAAATAATAAAGAGAACCAATTTGAGGTGAATAGTAATATCAGCTGCGCATAATAATATGGAATAAAGATTACTACAACAATCAGTCTGATATAAAAATTTACAACTTCATAGCCAGTATCATTAAATAAAACAGCCATTTACAACCACTCCTGAATCAAACGAAGCAACACCATTCATACTTAACAAGCAACTTTTTCCTGTGTGTTCGAACTTAAGTTTAATATGTGTCCTTGTCACAGTCAATACTATCTGCATAAACATTGCTGCAGACACAGAACACCCCATTAAGGCAGTGCTGTTTCTTGACAGCAGTAGCCTCTTTCAGCAAGATAAGGCACCCTGCCTACTTCAAAACTCTTCAGGAATGGTTTTAGAAAAACTGGCCTACAATTCCCCATTTATAAGACATGATGGTCAAACAAGACCCAACCAAAAAATAGGAAGAAAGAGATACCACCACACATCCTCAGTGATTTTGTGGGGTCCATCCTTGATGGGTTCTGTTGACACAAGTGGGACCACAATGATGTTATGACTGAATAAAAAAAATCCCTTTTTTCCCCCTCAATGCCCGCACCCAAAAATTGGCGCCACATTGAATATATACACTTCACCCTCAATTTCCCAGATTATTAGGGGGATAGGCTGCCCAGGAACCTCAAAAGTCCAGCAATCGCTAATGGCCAGGGTCCCTACCCTCTCCCGGACATTTACTTTTACAACACTAATCCGACACTCAATACACAATACTGTGTTTTTAGAAACTTGAGGACCGTATCAGCACATTCGTTTGTCGTACCAGACATTACTGGTATGCCCATGGTCAACATTTCACTGTTATAGAACCCCCACTTGAAAATATGAAAGTGCTTCAAGAGCATAAATATCATTACACCAGGGCAACGCATAATAAAATTCGCCTCTGCAGCCATATTTGAAACTCATTCCACTGTGAGCAGTGATACTCTGTCTCTCTGTTGTGAACGGTCTGGTAATTTTGTAGAGTATTCCTGTAAGTTAAAGACTTCCCATAAATTTGGTAATGAGACGGCTTCAGAGACGACCCTTTTCATTTAAAGTTGTTCCTCACTATGAGCACTAATATGTCTTCCCTTCTCTGTGAGTGCGCTGATGTGCTTTGAGAGAACTTGCATGAGTAAAACTCTTTCCACACTGTGAGCAGGAATACGGTTTCTCCCCTGTGTGAATGGGCTGGTGTACTCGGAGATGACTCATTTGATTAAAACTCTTTCCACACTGTGAACAAGAATACGGCTTCTCTCCTGTGTGAATGCGCTGGTGTACTCGGAGATGAATCATTTGATGTAAACTCTTCCCACACTGTGAGCAGTGATACGGCTTCTGTCCTGTGTGAATATGCTTATGGTGTTGAAGAGAAGCCATTTGATTAAAACTCTTTCCACACTGTGAGCAGTGATACGGTTTCTCGCCTGTGTGAATGCGCTGGTGCCTTCGCAGAGTACCAATCTGAGTAAAACTCTTTCCACACTGTGAGCAGTAATATGGCTTCTCTCCTGTGTGAATGCGCTGGTGTCTTTGAAAAGAAGGCAACTGGCTGAAACTCTTTCCACACTGTGTGCAGTGATGCGGCTTCTCTCCAGTGTGAATGTGCCGGTGTCTTTGAAGGGAATCCATTCGGTTAAAACACTTTCCACACTGTGAGCAGGAATACGGCTTCTCTCCTGTGTGAATACGCTCATGGCTTTGCAGATGACCCATTTGATTAAAACTCTTTCCACAATGTGAGCAGTGATAGGGTTTCTCTTCTGTGTGTATGCGCTGGTGTTTTTTGAAATCACTCATTTCACTAAAACTATTTCCACACAATGAGCAGTGATACTCCATTTCTTCCATTTTACAGTGCTGGTGTTTTTGGAGCCTATTATTGGAAGTTAAATTCTTCCCACAAACTGAGCAAGGGTAAAGATCTTTCCCATTTGTAAATAGCTGGTGGTAGTGACATCATGTTTCTTGGTATCTCTGGGGGGAAATAAAACAAAAAAAACAATAAAAATATATATATATAACACTGTTATTTATATCTTTACTTGTCGGAACTCAGAACCCCCTCTAAGTAGACATACACTATGTGAAAGCAAGATCCCCCTCTGCACCTGGTTATTTCTTTAATGCATTCTCAATGTTACAACAATAATTTTAACACTTGAATACAAATACACAAATAAAATCACAATGCAATCATGAGTATGAGTAAGCAAATATCTTTATTGAAGGATAACTGCCAGAAATCAACAAGGTCTCAAAGAGCAGCTGGTCTTGAGGGCTGATCAATTTGTTCACCAACAAAGTCAATATTCAATTCGGAAATCAGCAAATTTACTCTGGGCTACACTTTCTTTTATACACATTGGAGCCTTAAGGCACCATCCCTTTTTCATGCCTGCCCAAGTTTTTTCCATTAGGTTTGCGTTTTTTGGTTATCTTCGGCCCTTCCCATACATTTCATTTTCCTTCATCTTTTAATTGTCCTGGTCACGCCCCCATAATATCCAATCTTCTACTTGGTATGATCTCATTTTTTTACATCACTGCCTATTTTCCTACCTAAGCTGACGCCATTCAAGTGTTTTTATAAAAAATAAGGCACTCCCCTTTATAAGCACCTTCTCCACATTTTCTCTTCATTTAGACTTTGCTCGTGCAACTGATCAGACATCCAGTTTTTGCTGTGCTCTGCACCTCAGTTTTTCTACTCGATCTTTTCCTTCTTTCACCATGAGTATCTACTCCTTTTATCACGTTTCTATGTATTTGTCCTTGAAAGCAATCATAATTATTTTCTTTCCGTCCTTGCTCTGCTAGAGAATTTCATACTTCTGTTTGTTTTACACTCACGCTTCATTGATTAATGTTTGCCATGGCTATGTGTGCACTGTGTTGCTGTGGTTGCAATTTACTCAGGCCTGCTCAGTTTCACATTGATTTTAGTTGCTCTATTCATGGTGAACGTCTTTCCTCTAATGGGCTTTTCACATCTTTTTTTCAAATTGTATGACTTGTTTTCTTCAGCTACTTTTTTATCTCACAGTTCCACCAGGCCCATCGCTTCTATTCCAGGAGGAGGAGGTCTACTTCATATAATTGTCGATGCTACCCCTTGACCCATACTGATCCGGGTCTTTTAAATTTTCTGGAGTTTCTACATGCCATCTGGTCGTCTTCTAACTTTTCTGGGATTCAACCAAGACCCATTTTCTCTGCTTCTCAGCCACCAGCGGTCTCCTGTGATCGTTTTACCCAAACTCCACCTACCACTCAGGATCAGTCCACCCAGGTGTGTTATTGGAATTTTTCTCTCAAGGGTCTCCCTAAACTTCTTTGGGGGGTATTCTCCAGATTATCGCGACTTCCTCCCTTCACCCAGCTATTCACCAACTGAACCCCCTCCTACTTGTGTATACCCCATTTTCCTAATTTTTCTGGGCAGGCTGGATGATCTGAAATTTTACTAGTAGAGTATTTTATCTCTAAGTGTGGTTATTTCACCGGTACACACAAGCCCATGGCTCGATATGATTAAACATTAGTTATTAAACAATTACATATTATGTTTTAATGGTACATCAGGCTGAGTTTTGCCATACATGCTGATTAAAACGTTATATAGTTCCTCAAAGCTAAGCACAT
>JBCNYG010015101.1:0-10077 GCA_039654305.1 Porochilus rendahli | reverse complement strand
TTTTTAACTACCTCGGTGACCTCAGCCCCAGTGATAGGCAGACCCCCCTCTGAACCCCCAGGCTCTTCCTTATCCACAGAGGGTGTGTTGGTGGGATTGAGGAGGTGCTCGAAGTATTCCTTCCACCTCCTGATGACATCCCCAGTTAAGGTCAGCAGCTCCACACTTCAACTGTAAACAGTGTTTGTGGAGTACAGCTTTCCCCTTCTGAGGTGCTGGATGGTGGTCCAGAACCTTTGCGAGGCCAACGCAAATGTCGGTACCTGTCTGCTGCCTTAGAAGTCCCACAGGTCAAGAAGACCCGATTGGACTCCTTATTCAGCTTGACAGCCCTCCTCACTGCAGCTGTCCACCACCTGGTTCGGGGGTCGCCTCCACGACAGGTACCGATGACCTTCCGGCCAGAGCTCTGGGTTACCGCCTCAATAATGGAGACACGGAACATGGCCCATTCAGACTCTATGTCCCCGGCCTCCATTGGTATATTGGTACAAATAAATCAATTCAATTTAGTTTTATTTGTAAAACACCTTTTACAACTGACATTGGCGCAAAGTAGCTTTACATAGTAGTAACAAATCTAAAATTTTAAGTAATTTAATAATTAGCTTTGAACTAGCAGTGCTGTACTTGAGAGCGTCTCAGTCTGGGAGTAATACAGGACCAACACATTAGCGTGTTTCTAAATACTTAATCTTCTTATGTGCAAAAGAATGTATTCAGGGCAGATTTCATCCACCCCCGGAGGCTGGCTGGCAAGGAGCTTTTTAACTACCTCGGTGACCTCAGCCCCAGTGATAGGCAGACCCCCCTCTGAACCCCCAGGCTCTTCCTTATCCACTGAGGGCATGTTGGTGGGATTAAGGAGGTCCTCAAAGTATTCCTTTCACCACCCTATGACATCCCCAGTTGAGGTGAGCAGCTCCCCACTTCCACAGTAAACAGTGTTTGTGGAGTACTGCTTCCCCCTCCTGAGGTGCCGAATGGTGGTATGTATATAAATTTTTTTAAGTATAATTATTATTTTTTATTTATAAGATTTTCCTCTACTTAAGATCTGCTCTGTGGGAGGAAGGAGCAGTTTGATAGTCACTCACTCATTTGCTTAACTGCCTAATCATCGGGTCACGAGGAGGCTGGTACACCCGGAACAACTCGCCAGACCAGTGCAGGGCCAAAACACACACTCACACCAACGGTCAAACAGCCAATCTGCCTAATGTGCATGTCTTTGGACTGTTTAAGGAAACCAGAGTACCTGGAGGAAACCCATGCAATGAACGGAAGAACATGCAAACTCCACAAAGAAAAGCCTGAGCCTGAGAATCGACCTCAGGACCTTCTTGATGGAAGACAGATGTGTTAACCACTATGCCACCACATCACCCTGCTTTTGATAGTCAATTCAATTTACTTACAGTTGCATAAGATGTATAGTGTAAGAAACGCAGGTTGGATATGTCTGTAACCAGACTCTTTTGAACCCGTATATAATGTATTCACTGACAGTGAAAAGCCGTTCTAGATAATTTTTCTAGAGTGTAAATGTGTCTGACAGATGAAGTCAAACTTGTATACGGATCTGAATTAGTGTACTTTATTGGTGACCATTAGCTAACATTTCTCCTTTAATTTACTACTGTGAAACAGTTTAAAATAATTGAGCAAATAAAACTTGATTTTAATCTGAATTCTGGCCAGAAATGTATCTTATCCTGACAGTGGAATGATTCGACTTTTTTATTTAGGCTACATGACGTGTGAATTACTGAGGGATGTGTACTTTTTTAATTAATGTTACGTGTGTGTGTGTGCGTGTGTTAATCACCTGAACAGGTACAGCCTGTTTTTGTAGTTGCCAGTTTCAGTCTCTCTCTCTCTCTCTCTCTCTCTCTCTCTCTCTCTCTCTCTGACTCATCAGGAAACTCTGCCACTTTAACGGGAAGCAACAAAGTCTCGCACTTGACTCTGTACCGAATCCAGTTTCTTCCACGCGCGCTTCCCAGTCTTCTGACACAATTCATTTAGGATTTATCTCTGTCGATGAGCGTGTGAGTAAAAATCGAACCGGGACACGACATGGAGCGCTCTCTCTCCAGGACTGAGGCTGTTTAATCAGCAGTGTGTTTGCATTCATTTGAATTACTCGGGGTTTATTCGCGCTGTCGTGATTTCGGGTGAAGATGAATCTGATGGAGCAGATGAACGCGTGTTGCCTCAGAGTGTTCCCGTGTTTAAAGAAGGAGCCCCCCGATACCCCCCCGGAACCGGAGGTAATCGTTAACCCGCACGCCGGCTCCAAAGATCGCCCTTTGCCCCCTCTGCCCACTCCGCGCTTGTACACCGCTCTGTGGGATTACACCGCGCGCACCGCCGAGGACCTGAGCTTCCGTGCGGGGGATCAGCTCGAGGTTCTGGACCAGAGCAATCCGGACTGGTGGGTCGCGCGAGCGCTGTCCCCCGCCCGCCGTCAGGGATACATACCGTCCAACTACGTGGCAGAGCTGGAAAGCCTGCATGCAGAGAAGTAATATCTATTTTACATAATAATAAATATTATAATAATTATAATAATAACAACAACAACAACATCAACAAAACAACAACAATAATAACAAGAACAACATAATAATAATAATTATAATAATAACAATAATAATAATAACAGTAATACTGATTACCACAATAATAATCATAATAAGTATTAATATTATTATTATTATTTTTTATGTTATTGTTTTTATTGTTCACAAGAAAAAAATTAATTTCTTCTAAATGCATGAATGGATAAATAATTACTTAATTAATAATGAAATAATTCTCAGCCATGAAGGTTGTGGAATTGAAGGGCGCTGCTCACCCCACTGATACCACACCTGCCAGTTCAGGAATCAAAACCTCTGATCTTTTGGTCCAAAAACCGCTCCACTAACCTACAATCCACATCACAACCGTCACATTTCTGTAGAGTTCCTCTAAGATAATATAGAAATAAACCTGAAGGTTAAAGTTTAGAAGCAGGTTTTTCTCCACCATCATTGGAATTATAATGGTGAGAGCCCAGGAACATTTATTTATATTATAGTTATATCAGGTTCTACTCCCTAATGCTGTAAGGCAAGCGTGTGTGATCCAGTATTTCCACTGTCACTGGACCTGAAACGTACCTTTGGACCAAAGCTGGTGCATAAGGTCATGTCATGGTTTAGGTGGGGTTTAGAGTATTTCAATTAGTAAGTGTATTTATTGTTCAAGTTAAACAGTGATTGTTCAACTGAACATTTGACACACATTAAACAGGTTTAGCCTGACATAGCTTTTGCTGCGATTCTAAAGCATCTTCAGACATACTGTAAAAAGAATTAAATTAAAGAAAAAAAACTGTGCAATTTATTTACAAGACATCGTCTCAAATTTAGGTAGAACTCAAGTTTTAGACAGTAACTCTGTGTTTTGTGTATTCGTTGGCGTATACGTGGGTCCATGTAAACAGTTGTAAAAAGTAATTGCTGGACACTTTAAATAAATAGTTCGCTAACTACACCATTTTGTTTTCTGGAATGAATATTCCATGTAAATGGTAATACAAATTTTAGTTTGCTAAACCATGTGTGTCTTAAGTGTTCTGTGTCATGTGTCTTTAGATTGCTCTATCGCTATGCAGGCAAAATAACTTGTCAGTGTGTCATGGCTCAGCTTTAAGGTCCCATTCCTTTCAGTAAGTTAGCACGTTGTGTATGAGAAAAATACTAGGCTGTATGCACGAAAATAGAAAGGCAAACAGGTTTTCTGCCTGAGGCTTAAAGCCCCAGGATACAAGCCTCAGGTAGCCTTGAGATAGCCATGACTTCACCTGGCATAATAGTGGGAGAGTAGCTACAGAGGCCTAACTATCAAGGGGACAGGTTTATACCTCTGTTGTGTAACTTTCACTTGAACATAATTTGAACATTATTTACAGCTTATTACAATTATTATAGCACTAGTTACAATGGCAAATTAATCAAAGGTTGTACTTTAAAATATACACCTAAGCACAACAGCTAGACTTTTGTGCAAAATGCACTACAGCCATGAAAACACTTCATAAATCACCCAAAAGTGACTCATGCTGCCATAACAATGACAGTTACTTTCACCCAGGGATACAGCTGTGGCACTCAGTGAGAAAAAAACACAAACAACTTTAAACATTGCAAATTACATATATGAAGTGTGCATGTATCTTTTACTGTAGCAGAAATTTATTTCATGTTGCATTGCTAAAATAAAACTAGAGGTCCCCGATGGGGATTTTGAACCAGCAACCATTTTGCTGACCTTGACCTTGACCTACAGTGACCTTTTCAAACTCGTTGCTACCTTAAAAATCTGATCTCACACTAATCTACATTTAAACAGTACTGAGTGTTTTACTGTATTGCAAAACAAGACAAACTAATGTTTTCTGTGTAAAATTAAAAAATACATGATAAGGAAATAATTGAGAAGGGTTTATCTACAAGGTAGTATACGTCACAAATTACATAACTTACTGTGTAAATTTAAAAATAAAATGTCCATGCATGCTGTGTTGGTCAGTGTTACTTGAACATATTGGAAGAGGACATCCGAAGAGGAATCTGAAAATTAAAAAAAAAACAAAAAAACAAAAATCACCTCAAAAACTTAGTCTGCTGTAGCCCCAAGTAATACTGATCTCTGGTGTCCTCAGTATTCTTTTAGTCACACTTACTCACTCACTCTCAGCTGACACTGGGCGAAGCCGGGGTACACCCTGAACAGCTTGCCTGACCATCACTGCTTTTAGTCACTGTCGTGTACATGCCACTGCTGATTGTATTTACATCTATATTTTGCCTATATCTACATTTCAAAACAAACATGTCCTCATTTCATGGATGGTGACAAAAATGGTAAAAATTCTAAATAAACAAATCAAAAATAAACTTTCTGTTAAAATTCTAAGTATTTGTGTTTGTGCAGGTATGTGGTTTCATTTGAGTGTCAGAATGTAGTATATTTGAATCTGCAGTGCTTTTACATCACCAATGTTACACTTCCAAACTTAGCAAGATATTACAATTTACTCAACTCCAGTACGTCAGGCATGTCTCCCGTATGTCAGTCTCTCAGCTCCCCCGTTTTCAACTGGATTGGTCACCATCCAATGGGAATTAAAGCATCGGTCACCCAAGCTTAAACCTTCTACAAGTTCTTACGACAGACTTGAAACATGTCCTTGGCGAAAGCTGCGACATATCTACTGCCAGACGTTAACACTTTCATAAACAACAAGCAGACAGGAAGTGAGGTTCTCTTACTTTCTGGCACAAAACTAAAGTAGATGTACATCTTAATCACAGGCAAAGCATTCTTCAGTTTGTTTATATTTAATAACTTAAAACACAGGTGGCACAATGGCATAGTGGTTAGCACGTTCGCCTTACAGCAAGACGATCCTGGGTTTAAGTCCAGCGCGCTGGTGTTTATGTAAGGAGTTTCTATGTTCTCCTTGTGTTTGTGTGGGCTTTCTCCAGGTACCCTGGTTTCCTTGCATAAGCCAAAGACATGCACATAAGGTTAATTGACTGTTCAAAATTATCCCTACATCCATAAAACATCCATTTTCTTAACTGCTTCATTACAGGTTACAAGAAATATAGATTCACTCCACTGTGTGTCACATGGAACGATAATCATCTGAATTTCCTGTAAGCGAGAAGCTGTAACACTCAGAAAGTCTTTTTATTTTATTGTCGGTGTCATCACGTTAGCAGCTGTGCACATCAATTCAAACAATCAATCCTGTTACACAAAATATACCTATAACCTACATTCTTTGAAAAATACTAATATATTATTGGAATTTCTTCAGTGTCCTTGTGCGGTTTGCAAGAATTATCTTCAACAACAGCATTTCTGTATTTGCTAATTCTCTGCTAAAAACTCTAAACTAATGTAAAAAATGTAACTCAAACCACAGTAAAATACAGCAGGAAAAATTGGGAGATCAGCAAATCTTGCCTATCTAATCTCCCAGACTACATTCTGATCTCTCAGCTGTTTAATTTCCCCGGCTCCTGTTTTCTGATCTGAATTCATACTGAAACCCAGTGAATAACAGCAAATTGTATGTGTGTATGTGTGTGTGTGTGTGTGTGTGTTTGAAATTCCGAGCTGTAATTAAATAAATAATTCCTCTGATTATTTACTTTTTTTTTTAATTAAAGTATCTTCATGCTGTTCTGCTTTCAACCCTAAAATCTGAGTGGAGTTGTGTGATTAGAACTCATACATGGCTGATTAGAGAGGACTGTGTAGGAAGGCGTTGTTCTCCAGGAGTGATGGAATTTTAATCTGTATTGTTAAATGAGTCCTGCTGTCATGCCTGTACGATTGGACATTCATTATATTTTAGCCAAGATCTCATGTTGATACAGATAAATTTCACAGAATGGATTAATAATTCATATTATTTATTGTTCCAAATCTAGAACACTCACTCTCTCACTCAGTCACTCACTCTCTCACTCACTCACTCACTTATCAAAATGCTTACTCCTACAAAGGTTGCTGGGAGGGTGCAGCTGTCACTGGGCGAAGGTGGGATACACTCTGTACAGCTCACCAGGCCAGCGCAGGGCAACACACACAACCATTCACACTCATATTCACACTTTAGGTAAGGTTTGAACAGCCAATTAACATAATGTGAATGTCTTTTGACTGTGGGAGGAAACCGGAATATAATCTAACACATTTAATCTGTTTATTAGATCATATTAATGATCCGTTAATATAAAAACTATGTGGCTCAAATGAGGGCATTAATAACTGTGTTCTGTTTTGTGTGGTTCGGTGGCATAGTGGTTAGCACATCTGCCTCACAGCAAGAAGGTACTGGGTTTTCCCCGTGCTGGTGTGGGTTTCTTCAGGGTACTCCAGTTTCCACCTATAGTCCAAAGACTAGGCTAACTGGCTGTTCTGAATTGGCCCTAGGTGTGAGTGTGAATGATTGCCTGTCTGTGTCGGCCTTCTGATGACCTGGCGAGCTATTCTGGATGTACCGCGCCTTTACTCAGTGTTGGCTGCAATAGGCTCCAGCCTCTCTGTTAGCGCTTCATCAAATGAGTTAGTGAGTGACAACTAAGAAGGAAACTCATATCTGCTATTCTTCATTTTGCTCCGCCAAGAAAGCACCGTGACGTACTTGACATATTTGACATGTTTTTAATTCTGACTTTACAGGTGTAGTAGGAGCTTCTGACTAACACAGGAAGTAATTGGTGTCATCAGAGTGAACATCAGTATGACTCCTCCTCCATGACTAAGGAAATAATCTTTCTTGGTTTGAACTTTGGGGAATTTTAGTTACCTGGATATAACAACGATGCACTATGCTCTCTCGTGAACTTTTCCTTTATCAGTATTCAGGCAGTCCTGCAGTGCCCTGGTGGCTGTCCAAGGTGTACTCTGCCCTCGCCTGCTGAGATGGGCACCAGCCTCCTCGTGACCCTATTTAGGATTAAATGGTTCAAAAAATTAATGAATGAATCAGTAATCAGGCAAGTTCACCTCACAGCAAGAAAGCCCTGGGTTCGAGTCAGGGCTTGTGCATTTCTGTGTGGAGTTTTCATCATCTCCCCTTCTCTCACGAATGCTTGTGTGAGTTTCCTCTGGGTGCTCAGGTTACCTTCACAGTACAGAAACATGCACATTAGGCACACACATTAGGTGTGTGTGTGTGTGTGTGTGTGTGTGTGAATAGTTTTGTGCATTGGCCCTGCAATGGTCTGGGGAGTGTACCCTGCCTTTGCCCAGTGTCAACTGATATCAACACCCCTACCCTCTTTGTGCCAGTGTGTGAATGAGTGAGTAATTTAGGGCGCGTGACTGTGGGGGAAGCGCTCTTCAAAATAAGTCTAGTTTTTCCAACTCCAGTGTTATTATCCATGGAATGAGTTTCAATTTAGTGAGTTTCACAATACAGAGGTCAGTTTCTTTTATTGATCGTGTTATAGCAGCTACAAACACTCATGTCCTCATCTGTTTATTTTGACAATTGAAATTTAGTTATGTTACTGAAATCCAGTACACTAACTATAAACTCCTGAACACTCGTAAATACGATAATATATTAATTAATTTTTTCTCATCATCATCATCACCACCATCACCTTGTCAGCAGTTACAGATGAAGAAGTCTTGAAGTTTCCGTCAACACACACACACACACACACACACACACACTTGTTATACCCAAACACAACCGATGAAAATGTTGTATTCGTGTGAAAACTATTCATGGCACAGGGCAGAGTACACCCTGGACAGCTCGCCAGGCCATTACAGGGCAGCAACACGCTGACAGCTATGCAGCCTACTCTTAACAAAAATCAGCAATGGTTCTATTACATGCCTCTCACCACAGACAGAGAGAGACATGGCCAGCGTTTGATATCCCAGTTAGCTGCACTGGGGTGTATGAGAACTATATTATTGTCATTTATAAATATATTTATAATAAAGTAAAATCCCAGTGTTAGGTATACTAACAACAAACATGCTAACAACTAGAAATGTGTGTGTGTGTGTGTGTGTGTTTAAGACACCTGATTGGATATCAAGAACTTTGTCCTCAACAATAAAAATTACAGGTTTTAATTATATTTTTATTATCATATCTTTCTTTTAACCACACACACACCCAAACATTCACAATCACACCTAGGGGCAATTGAGAATAGCCAATTAGCCTCATGTGCATGTCTTTGGACTGTGGGATGAAACCATTGTACCTGGAGAAAACCCAGGCAACCACGGGGAAACCATGAGTATCCTTCTTGCTGTGAGACGGACATGCTAACCACTACACCACCTTGCTGCCTTATCTGAAAAATGTGGAGTGTAAACAGGATGATTAACTGTTTCACCTGTGTCAAATCCCCACATTCCTGTGCCAGAGATTGTTTGTGTGTGTAAGAGTGTGTTTGTGTGTGTGTCTGTGTGGGAGATGGCTAAAATGTGTAATGGATGTACATTGAATCAGGAAGTAACTTTTCTCTTTGTTAAACATTTACACGTATGTCACTCTATCACACACAAACACACACAAAACACACTATCTTCTCCTTGTAATGGTTTAACCAATAAAGGCCATGTCCCAGAACACACACACACACACACACACACACACACACACACACAAAACACACTATCTTCTCCTGAGTCAGTCCATTAAGGAACCATTATTAATTAATCAAATCAGAGCACTATGTAGTAAACAGCGCATAATTCAGTCTTGAAGTCTGTCTGTTTGTATGCTGCAGATAAAATGACAGTGTGTGTGTGTGTGTTTGTGTTTGTGTAGTTGGTATTTTCCTGATACAAAGCGTCAGGATGCAGAGAAGCTTCTTCAGGGTGAAGGAAACCAACACGGCTCATTTCTCATACGAGAGTGTGAGAGTCAGCCGGGGGAACTATCACTGTCAGGTATACACATACACACACACAAACACACACACACACACACACACACAGAGGGAGAGAGAGCTCCAGGCGTGTGTAAGAATCAGGTTCTGCAGCATTTTATTAGGTTCTTTCACTGCAGGAACCTTCTCTGGAACTCTGGATGACCTCTGTATAGAAACTTGGGACCTTTTTCAGTAGCACAGGAAGCTTTATCTCATATTCACTGAAATCAGTTCCTCATTATCACTTCCCTAAATCCAGTCAAACAAATCAGGTTCCTGTGATGAGATCTGGAAAAGGGGTTCATCAGCACTGTCACAAACAAAATGTTTTTCACTAATTTATTGGGATAATTCCAGATTCCTGTTGTGTGCACCTTTTTGTGTTAACTGGACCTTTTATAGCATTTTATGGCCTCCATTTGTAAATACAAGCCGAAAACCCATATGGACAGGGCATTTAAAGGTACACAAAATAATGTGATTAGAAAAGTGATTAGAAAATATGATTAGAAAATTCATAGAAAATCAGTATATTCAAAAAGTATTCACCCTAGAGAGTGACTGGTCTCAAAAAAAAAAAATAAATAAAAATAAATATATA
>JBCNYG010014985.1:0-10084 GCA_039654305.1 Porochilus rendahli | reverse complement strand
GCAATCGGTGGCATAAATGACCGCCTGCTCGTAGGCATCCTCACAAATATCAGTGACTCAATAAATGCATTGGTGAAAGGTTGAAATCACCCATGATGCACAGTGCCAGCGTGTAGTTCCCAACCATACTGTCACTCAGGGTGTGTGAATCATGCGTTGAACCAGGAAACCTCGCCACAATGTTAGTTCATTGCATTTGTGCATCACATGCTGCAAATTGCGCTTTAATTAACACTCAGGAGTAATTTTCACATTATAAAGTTTCCCAGCAGCATCTCTAAATGTCACCAAAGGACCAACAGCTGCAGAAACATGACTACGCCAGCCATTGGCATTTTTGTGCGTGTACATGAGGCCCCAGGACCTTTTAATCACAGCTTTCATATCTCTTGCCATACTCTCCAGCAGTCCTTCATGTTGCTCTTGGGTGATTTTACGCCACTTCGTTCACAACTACTAACTCAGCTCATCTGTGTTTCATGCAATCTTCATCTTTGTAATAAAGATGGGAATCATCAAGTACCACCTGATACAATATTCCGATTCTGTACAGCAATTTAAGTTGTATTCTATAAATCAGAAGGTTTAAGTCGTACTGAACGGAAACAGTGATCATTTCTTATTCAGTTTGCACCTGTTCACTTAATAATTGGAACAATTTATCAAGAAGAGTACCAAAATGTAGGAAAGACCAAACACCTTTACGTGGTTTAATCGGACACTCATCATTTGTCGTCATATAATTCCTGAATTTTAATAATATGGTGATGGTAAGGGAGGGAAAGGAGTTATATGAACCCGTTCTCACCTAAACAGTCTAATTTTATGCGGTTCATTATTCAGCTATGTTTCATGTATCTGGTTTCACCCAAGTGAGGGCAGGTTTCCTTTCGGAGTCTGGTTCCTGTCAAGGTTTCTTCCTCGTGGTGACCGAGGGAATTTTCCCTTGCCGCTGTTACCGCGGGCTTAGTCATTAGGGATGTGTGTGGTTTAGTAAGCAATGTTTAAAATAAGTTTAAATTCTTTGCCTGAGTTGTTTTATTACATAAAGCTGCTTTGTTACAATAACAATCATAAAAAGTGTGATACAAATAAAACTGAACTGAATTAATACATTTATTAGACTTATATCTTTATATTCTTTATTACTGCCATGAGGGGAAATCAGGTTCTTCATTAGAGGGCAGTGAACACGAACACACACGCACCGGGAGCAGTTAGAAGTTGGGGACTCGGTCACCTTCTTAATCCAAATGTTAACACAATGTATCAGAAATCAAGATAACAATGCATGTGTGGAAAAAGACTCTCATAAGTACCATTACACATTTTTGATAACGGAGAAAACGATTAACATTAGCAAAACGATAAAGCTATTCCTCAACAGTCTTATAAAAATTTGCATGTATACCAGATTACCAAATAAATGAGCTCTTTTACTTTCATTATTTTACATTTGCTACAATTGCTACATTCCAGATCACAAGAATTTTTACCTTCTGTAAATCTGAAGCAATTCAATTTAATTTTATTTGTATAGCGCTTTTTACAATTGACATTGTCGCAAAGCAGCTTTACACAGAAAATTAAGTTGGGGAGGAATCTAAAAATGTTTTCTACAACCCTCTACACATCCATAATGAGCAAGCCCGCACGGTCACCTCACAGTGAGACGGCCTGGGTTCGATTCTTGGCTTGGCATTTCTGGGTGGAATTTGCATGTCCCCCCCTGTGCACAGAAGGCTAATTGCCTGTTCCAACCGTAGATGTAAGAGAGTGTGAATGGATGTGTTAGTGTAGGCCCTGCGATGGCCTGACGAGCTGTGCTCTTCGGAAAATGAACGAATGAAAGATATTCGAAGCATCCTGTTTACATTCTAAATCCATTTATTGATGCACTTTCGTTGCGATTCACAGAGTAAATGGTTAGGGTCTGGAATTGGCCGATTTTAGTGAGACTGGCACGGCCTGGATTTTGACCAAAACGGTTACCAGAATGCTGCCAATACAGGCAGAAAATGCCAGAATTGCATCAAGTACCCAGTCTAAACCCCGTTATGACAGCACAACCTGCCTTAGATCCCTGTAATTGCGGGAGAAAACGTGCTGATCTTTCCAGCCTCCGTTTATAGCAGTGAAAAACCACCAGCTCCACAGAGGATAGCAACAGTTAGCATAATGTCTGAATGTGGTAATGCTTTACTTTGGACAGTCCCACAAGTAAAACAGTGACTTGTAGGTTATGCACGATAACAGTTTCGGGGGCGGCACCAGGGTTACCAAATCCAACACCAGCAATCTTTATAAAGCATCTAAGGACAGAACTGGCAGGAAATATTTGAGGCAGCAGAGGAGTGAACAGCACCCTCCCCTTCCTCTACTCTCACAGCTGAAGCGTGTTCGCGCAAAGTACCCGATCCCTCACCAGGTGTGTTTTCACTATGGATGGGTAAAAAGCAGCATGTAATTTCCCTAGCAGGATTAACACAGTATAACCACAAAAAGTGTAAGTTAAAAGAGTATCAAGTTCCAGGAGGTAAAGGAGAGAAAAAAGATGAACTGCAGCAAAGTGAATTCAAACAGTGTGATAAGTTTCACAAAACAAATTGAAGATAAATAAGTAAACATTAAATACCTACTTTTGAGAAAACATGCTAAACTTAAATACGGGTGAGCTTCAACTGTTGTTGATTAATGTGTCATTCAACTTTGATGTAAAAGAATCCTCTCACGTATCCACCAATCTTATAGTTACATAGCATTGTAAACAAATCTGAATTCTCTTTTTATCATCCTGAATTTTAATTATCAGATTTTGGTATATGGCCCATTTTTAAAGAGCATAACTGCCTAACGGGTCTTGTCACATGTTGCGCAAACCACAAAGGAACCTATCAACCATCCGAACAATGATCACTGCACACGAAATGGCACAAAGGTCAACAGCACATTAAAATAAGCTGTACAGCTAAAAACACTAACCTTTGCATGAACAAATCTTCGAGACACTTCGAATGTACCCAAGTACAAGCACCTTATTTGATGATGTTTCACCCAAGTTTGCCACAGATGTACACAAATGACAGAAAATAGTGACCTGTCGCACTCTTCTGTTGTTACGCATACCAACAATGTGAGGGTGACTGTCAAATCATCTATAATCGAAAGCAATACGACCGCATCGGAAGTAAAGGTAAGCTCTCAATCACATTATTCATCTAGTTATTGATTCAGATAAAAATGTTCGCTTTTCCCGTCGTGGTTTGCGAGAAATACGTACTTTGATTAACCACATGCATCTACACTGTTTCATTGCATGTTACACAGTACGCTGAGTAAATTCTTTTCACAAAGAAGAATGCTGTAAATGGTTTCTATCGAGGTATATCATGGCTGATTTTTAAAGTAATCTGGTTTAAAGCAGTTAAATCTAAGCTAAAGCGTTATGATTCCTGTGTCACTGTGTAACACATCATCGGACCACATAAGACGATCAGTGTCGCTTGAAATGCAGTTACTCGAAGGTGGTGTAGCATGTTACGTTGTTACATAAAATGCATAGTTTATTTGAAAGAGAGAGTGAGTCTGTATGGTGCAGACTGTGCGTGCATGCTTTTTTGTGTCACAGGTCACACAGTTACATCAATGTAATTACCCCATCTTTAGCAACCATACCTAAGAATTTTGCATCTGTAACTTTATTTTTCATAGGACACAAAGTTTAAGTCGTGAAGATTTATGGCAGAGATCAGACCCTGGACTAGAAACACCAATGTTCGGATATGGGGTGTAACGGCGTCACAAAATAGAAACATCTCCACATCAACCTTAAATCACAGCTTGCAACTTCAGCTCTGTGTTTTTACTACATTGTTAGCACTACACTACATCCACACTGCAGGAGGAGGTTCAGCAACATTGAGAAGGAGCCACTACACTCCTGTGACTGTTCTTGATCCCACATGATTGATGACACGTAATGATGATATGATATGGTAGTCATCATTCTTTCCTGCCTCACACTTCGTATTCAGTGATAGGCTCTGAAATCCCCACTTAGCAGAAAATAAGTCCGTCCCCACTCATTGAATCCCAGCACACATTAGCAAGACGGCAGCATGCTCGTCAGTAAGGATCTTGTCACCACTTAACTGAACTGAAATTATTCGCATATGCAAAGTCTGACTAAAGGAAGCAGCACAGCAAACTTATTTCAGTATCGCAGCAGGTACTGAGTAGCAGGACTAAGCCTGTGAAATGTACATGCTAACGGCAGAGTCTTAAACCCCGGTGTAAAACGGCGCATAGCGGCGAATTTTTCACGTAACTCTCTATATGATGAGATGGCGGCTGGTGGAAAAAAACGACAGAAGCAGCGGTATTTCAGGTCGTCAAAGAAGGGGGTGGGAGTGGTCATTATTGAGATGTTGAATACAACCAATCCCAAATATGAATTAGCAAGCCAAAAGAATTTTACTGAAGTAAGTCCCTCCCATCTTTACAGCATTATGCATGAAACATGCCACGCCTCAACCTTTCTCTTGCTAATTTTTTTTTTATGATTCCTCACCCCGATATGCGCATGCAGTGAGTGTTGCAGTGCTGCATTTCCATCACAAGAATTTTATTTATTTTACACCTTAAACTTTACTTTTTTTCCATTTTAACTAAAAAAACAGCTTCTCTTTACTTCAACTCCACAAAGAAGGGAAACAAAACACTTACACATGGTTCAGGACTTCAAATGCCTTCTTTTGACTTTCATTTCATTTAATGCCTTGTTTCAACTCTCACTCCCTCTTTCTCCTACACTTGCTTTAGAAAGCTGTGAGTGACGAAGTACTCTGTTGAATGAAAACATTCTCATTCCAGTTGAGTTTATTTTCTATGTTGTACTTATTGAACCTATTTGCTATTGATACGTATGCATGAAAAAAACCTTCCCATCTCACCACTGGGGACTCTTATGGGATAGAGGAAACACAGACGTACTACATGCAATGTGTCACTTCGTGTCTCCAGCATTAACCTTTATGTGCTTAAGCTGTGATTCTGAACTTTTTCATTAAAACTGTACCAGTTCAAGAGAATGTCATAATGAGGAATTGGTAAAGGTTTGGTACAAGTCTGGGCATGCATTCATGCACATGGTTTATTTTATTTTTTTTTTTTAATTGGCCCTATGTGAGCTTGACCTAGGACCGTGAACAGATAGACAAACGCACACACGCACAAACAGAAAACAATCCCTCCAGCACCCCAGATGAAGGCATAATAAAAGGGGTGTGTCTCAGCATGTATTTACCCATCTCATTACCTCACTAGCCCTCTGATGCCTGGATGACACTATGGTTCATAGTAAGACTGCTGGAAAGAAGAGGAACTGATACTTGGCTTCCTGGCATTGAAAACCACGTAAAGCACAAAGCTAACAGAGATGAACTGATTCTAATTTCCCGGCCAATTTCAAGTTACGATTTTTCTGTGTGACCTCCGATTTTCATTTAAACAGCTATAATCAACAGCAAACACAAACAAAACCTTTTAAATGCAAAATCTCATTTCCACAGGAAAGATATCATTGCACTTTATCAGTAATAAGAACATCAGAAGTAACAGCAGTAAGAATATTACTAATACTATTATATTAAGAATATTATTACTACTACTACTACTAATAAACAATATTACATAGCAACAGTATGTTATGTAACTTGCCTGGATTCTGCATTCCATCAATTTTGTTTTTAGCAGTGCCCACTCTGCTCATGTCCCCAAAAATGTTTTATAGTGCGAAGCCGCTAGCACTACAGCTTCCCTCTGAGGGCTCCTTCTAACTATGCGTGTTCAGCTGTGACGGTCTTTTAATTGTCTGATTTAGGTTTGTGTTCAACACGTTTTCAGGATGGTTGTTTCCACTCAAGGTGAAAACTGTCCACACCAACAATTTTACTGGGACTTTAAGCGTGAATGTGATGTTGCATGTGCGCACACGAATGAGACGAAATTACCTGCAGTGGAATCAAAGAAACTGGCACACAAACAGAAATATGGACAAACGAACGGATAATTCTGATTTTTGGCAAGAACACTGAAAAATAGCCGATTCCGGTTTCTGTCCAGTTTCTAAGTGCTTCTCTAGCAATCATCACCATCTTTATGATTATGGTATGGTATCAGTAGATTATGTAACAGGACTGGGAGGAAGAAAAGGGGCAGGAGTGTTCAGTGGCTCAGTGGTGCTAAACCTTCTCTGAACCGTCTCCAGCAGTTGCCTGCTCATCTCTCCAAAAGTGGTTTTAGTACAGAGATGGCTAGAGCAAGCTCTCTCTCTCTCCCTCGCTTGACAAGTTTTTGGTGGCAACTCTCAAACCCCACCCACGTATCCTACGTTTATTAAGATAATTTATTTTAATAGCTTGTTTATTGAAGGGAATAAATATAAGGGAACCAGACACACAATCTTAGTCTCGACCTGTAAGATACACTGTTTAGAACCCGCAGCTTTAAAGAACCCCTTATTTCACCACACTAACGATAACGTCACAATGTGACCCACATTCTCTATATTATTCGCTTACAAACATTTTCTTACATTTTTCCCTTTGGAAATATAACATTTTCAAAGAATAACACATGGGTTCCATGTGCACACATATGCCGGAAGGACGGACAAGCGTACAATATAGGTTTTTCTTGAAGTTCCAACAGCAACTTAATGGATAGACGCCTTTTCCTTATCAATGGTGCACCGCATAAGAGTTCTGTACTAAGATGTACTCAAAGTAAGAATACGACAAAGAGAATATAGGCTGTGTATGTTACCACCCAGAAGCGTTAAACTTGCATGGAAAAGTCCAACAACACGGGGTGTGGACTGAGTGCCAACAATGCTATTAGATCCACGAGATTTTAATATTCTAAAAAACAATAAGCTTCTGGACATTCCCCAAAGGGGTAACACAAACTTTGATGATTGGTAAAGTCTTGCTTGAGACAGTGCCTGGAAATGGTCAGGGGAGAAAAAAAAATAGGAGACATATTCCTCAGTGCAGTACCACTCACAGGGAACATAGCAGCCCCCCTCCCAAAAACCTTTATTTCTACTGTGAACATCTAAAACCACCAGGGCACATAACCCTACACATCCCAACTTTATTTAAAATACTAACTCTCTGAACCAGAAGACACTGTGGAAGTTTAGTTCCTGATATATAGTACAGTTTACATTTAAAATGATGCTAATCGGCTCGGTTTAAACAAAACTCAATGATTTTATTTTCAATTCAATCAGAGAAAAAAAAAACATTTATTACAAACTAAACTACAATGCAGACACGTATGCATCAAAAATGTTCAGCAAGTGTGACTCTAAAAAAATCTGTAATTAAAAAATAAAAACACGTCCAACAACAACTTAATGATATTGAATTAACAGCAAGTAAAATTTACAATAATTCTGTTTCCTGCTGAATGAAAGCTGGGTACTCCCTTCCAACTGCAGCTCCACAGCAATGCAAAAAAACACTTTAATGTATAAAATGCTAGAAACGCACATCAAGGTCAGCGCAACCTCCACAACACCGGGGTTTTACATGCATGTTCTGTATGGACAAGCTCGCAGCAGCAGGCTTCCTGTACTGTGTAAGGTCATGTGACCTGCTGGCAATAATGAATTAAATTTTTAATAAATGGTTAAAAGATGATCCATGAAATTAATTTAATTAGATTTACTTAATTCCTTAACTTAAAAAAAAAAAAACACCACCAAACCAACAAAAATGGTAGAGAATGTGGCAGTAATGACATGAAAGAATCCACGTAAAGGCCCCTGGGACCCACCCAATCACACAGACAGATTTTTGGGCGGCACCTTCTAAGGATGGGCATCTCAAGCAAAAAGTACCATTCAAAAGTATTATCGCCACCAACCACACACACACACACACACACACACAGTCCAAAAGACGACACGCACCTTAAACTTTGTTTTAACATAATGTTGTCGAGATGCTTGATGGTTGTACGTCACAAAAAACACACAGATTATAATAAACAGGCTTGTTTATCCATAAAATGCAGAAAGAAATTATTTTCTCTTGTACTGTTAGCTATTGGAAATCAGACTGCCATGATACACCTTAGAAGCAATTTTAAGGTGACACTAGCTTAAACAAAAACACCCTTGCACCATGTGCACAACTCAGCGGGGACAAATTACAAAGATTTTCTCCACACAGCAGCACGTCAGTAATCTCAAATTATTCTCAGAACATAGAGTCACGGAGGTGGTGACAGGAAGATTAATGTCCGTCTTCTCAGAGGCTAATGAGCAGCTACATCTGATGACCGACCATAGGGGCAGCTGTAGCCTAACGATTAGAGGAGCGGCTTTGGGAAAGAAAGGTCGCTGGTTCGATTCCCGAACCAACAGGAAAAATGTGTGGCGCTGGGGGAGTGAGTGAAGACTGAAGTGCCCTTTATGCACCTAACCCCCAACTGCTCACGGCCACCCCAATGTGGGTGCGCTCACTTTGGATGGGTTAAATGAAGAGGCAATAAATTCCCTTGCGGGATTAATACAGTATATAAAAACATAAAAATTTTTTCTCCTCATTCGTCACTTGTGTTATACTACCATCATGCCTTAAACACAAGCTGAAAAGCCAGACTGCCACACACATCAATTTTTTACAATTAGATGACCAATTGATTATTCGATAATCATGAATCTCCTCATTTTTAACTGATTTTGATAAAAACATAAGCAAACATGCAACATCCACACAGAACCCCAGGACTCAAACCCTGGACCTTCTTGCTGTGAGGCGGACGTGCTCACTACCCACACCAGTGTCATCCCTAGTTTAGCCATTTAATCAATTCTTACAATTTTTTCTGTTGTAAAACCGAGGTAGGACTACACCCTATTACCAAAACCAGCCACCAAACAGTATGTAAAATTATAGAAATTCTAACTTCAGGCCATTTTGCTCAAATTCAAGCATAAAGAGGTCACATTAATTTTGGTGGGTGACATTAATGGGGGGTGGGGGTTGTCACCTGTGCCAAGCATAGTTCTAGACAACTTTTCATGCAGAACAATGTAAATTTAATCACTGCACAAACATAATAGTACCCAGACTGCTTTTGATAAATAGCCCCTGCGTGCAAACGTGTGTATTTGTGCCCCGAGCCCTCGGATCACGGTACGGCGTCCTGGGCAGGATAGAGGATTTAATGAAGATGAAATACACATTCGTTCTTCTGCAGGTGGTGATAAACTGGAACAGATGTGATCTGGATCCAACAGTGTTATCTTTTATTAAATGTGAAATCATGACGAGAAGCTGGGGGTTACACCAACAATTACTTACAAAGTAGTCCAGTGTGCTTGCAGGAGCATTTCCTGTGATGTGAACATGATTAACCCCTGAATACCCGGGTGATGTGAACACAGAGCTCAGAGAAACCTTTCAAGTGCAGATGTATTTCTGATGAACTGAGAAACATGCGGTGATATGGGCTGTGGCATCGCTGTAAGCGGCCGAGTCGCTTCCCTAAAGGTGTTTATACATCCGGGACAACGCCCTGGGCGGCGGCTGCGCGCGTGCACCCATTCACAGCGCCCGTGAAAGGGAGGCACACAACTACATCCGGGAACTGATGCTCGTACAGATTTGTTGCCATGACGGGACAAAACTCAAACCCAAAATGTCCATACACCTCAATACTACCTAATAATAAAGTACTCCCGAAATTCGGCCCACTGAAGCTCGGTGAGAGCCCGAGGACAGGCGCAGTGTTAACCTCCTAACACCGTGAACCTTTATTTCCACCGCAGGTGTTTGTGTGAGTAAAAGGGTAACACTGTGCCAGGGCTGTGACCCTGTGTAAGTCGCTGTAACCTGGCTCGTAGCGACGGTGACCAGTTGTGCTGACTGCAGTGCAGCGCGCTGAAATCCGCGGTGTTAGCATGTGTGCTAACTGTTAGCCTCCCTGAGAGGAGCGGACAGCTAGCTACGCCCTCGCGGTCTCTGTGGAATTTACTGAAACAGACCACCAGAAAGACACGCGTTCTGAA
>JBCNYG010014929.1:0-10087 GCA_039654305.1 Porochilus rendahli | reverse complement strand
TTAACCTCTTTTCCCCTGTGCCAGCACCACGCACATTCCAAGTGACAAACCTCAAAGTGCTCATGATCCGACAATCAGAAACAGAGCTATATGCATATTACTAAAGCCTGTCTGTGTGTGTGTGTGTGTGTGTGTGTGTGTGTGTGTGCACCCCTCAGTTTCTCTGTGTGTGTGTGTGCTGCCTGAGTGTAAGACCTGGGTCCGAGTATGACACGTGTGTGTATTTGTGTAAGTCATGCAAAGTTCTGATGTGTGTCAGCGAGCTGGGCCTGATGTCTGAGTGTGTGTGCGCACCGCGGGTCGTATCTATGTACTGACAGGTGAGATTAATGTTGACAGTGAAAGGGTCAGAAAGAAGAAGAGTGAAAGGTGAAAAGAGCAACAGTGCAAAAGGAAAAGGAAAAAAATCATTTAAAAAACTTACCTGTATTAAGCACGCTGTAGTGGAGATGGGCAGTGATTTAACTTTGAACTAAATATTCTTTTATGGCGGTTTTATAGATATGACATCCTCTAGTAGGAGTACAGTAAGATGATACACATACCGACACACCAGTAGATCCACGGAGTGATGTCCGGGCTGCGGTACAGCTGTCCGTTAATAATTTATCTACCGCAATGACGGTGCGCGCGCCCTCGGCGATGGCTTTCCTCCTGATGGGGAACAGGACTCTCCGCTGGTCCAGGATCTCTCTCGGATACTGGTCGTTCACACCAAGTTCGTCCCCTTCAGTTCGCGGCCCTGGTGCTTCACCTGTTCCTTCTCTTTGAAGTTGCCGAACTTGGCTACTATCGGTCTCGGTCTGCCGGCTGCAGGTCTCCTCCTGCCCAGACAGTGGACTCTGTGGAAGGAGATGTTCTTCACCGTTTCCTCCGGGAGCTTCAGGTGGGTTTGGATGAATGTTTTCACCATGGTCTCGGGGTCCTCCTCCGCCTGGTCTGGGATCCCTGTGAACACCAGATTGTTTCTTCGTTTCTTTAATCTTCCTGTTCTCATCCTAGAGCCGGGTCAGTCCCTTGGTGAGGGATTTCACCGACTCTCTGAGGCCGGCGTTTTCCTCCGCCAGAGTTTCCACCTGCTTCTGGCTGAACTCCAGCGACTCCCGTAGCGCCTGAAACTCTTTATGGAGAAGCTCCACGAGATCTATAGAGATAAGAACGTCCAATGAGTCATTCCCCGGAGGTGAAATAGCTCCAGGTAAATCATTGTTTCTCTGTCTCTTGGCCTTAGATGAGGTGGATGGGGTTGATGTTTTGGTTGGTTTCCCCATGACGATTCTGTCGTAGCACCATTCTATAAACTCTGTTAGGCTGCCTGAACTCTCCCTGCTGTGCTCCAGAGTTGACCTTTACAAACTGTAAGCAAAACTATTTCTACCTTAAAGAATATTTTGGTTAGATTGGCAAAGTATATTTCATTAAATCAATGAGTAAATGTTTACCCGCGCCTGATTTGAATCTGCCGTCTCACTGGAACTACGTCACTTACCTGCGTCACTTACCTGCGACATCACCCCACTACCTTGTGGACAGTAAGTTGATACTTTGTAAAATCTAAGTGTATGAGTGATAAGGTTGCACTGTGTTTACCACATGGTGGAATCTGAGTGTAAGACTGATAAAGTTGCATTGTGTACTATAGTTTGTGGAATCTGAGTGTATGAGTAACAAAATTGTGATAATATTAAGTTGTGTACATCACATTGTGGAATCTGAGTGAATAAGTGATAAAGTTACATTGTGTACTCCACATTGTGGAAGCTGAGTGCATGGGTGATAAAGTTGCATTGTGTACATCACATTGAGGAATCTGAGTGAATGAGTGTTAAAGTTGCATTGTGTACAATACTTTGTGGAATCTGAGTGTATGAGTAACAAAATTAAGTTGTGTACACCACATTGTGGAATCTGATTGTAAGAGAGATAAAGTTGCATTGTGTACAATACTTTGTGGAATCTGAGTTGATGAATACTAAAATTAGTTTTTGTACATCACATACTGGAATCTGAGTGTAAGTCGGATAAAATTGCATTGTGTACAATACTTTGTGGAATCTGAGTGTATGAGTGATAAAATTAAATTGTGTACATCACATTGTGGAATCTGAGTGTATGAGTAATAAAATTATGTTGTGTACATCACATTGTGGGATCTGAGTGTAAGAGAGAAAAAGTTGCATTGTGTACAATACTTTGTGGAATCTGAGTGCCCTCGCCCAGAGACGGCTGAGAGAATTTTGAATTGTATTAGTTGCATATTTGAATTCTTAGTCATTTTAAAGGTGTTTAAACATTTTTGTGACCATTCATTTTGATTAAAGTTATTGGATAAGTCATCCCATTTTGAAGTTGGAAGAGAGATTGAGTATTCTAGTTTACATAATAGTCTGTGTATTTTTGATAATAGCTTTTGGGCATGGTAATTTAAGAATTCTACTGCTCTGATAGGTAGCTGCGAGTTTAATTGGTTAATGCTTTTACATATAATAGATTTAAACTGGTGATGTTCTAAAAACATTTGTGCTGCTGACTCCATATTGTGAAGTGAGAATGTTTAATGACGAAGTTTCCATTTTCAATTAAATGTTCTAACTGTTTTATTCCTTTATTTTTCCATTAAGTAAAATTAATCATCCTTTTGTTTTGCAAGATGGGTGTAAGCTTACATGGAAAAAGTGAAGACTTGTTTTTTTTTTTAGAAATTCCCACCAAACCATTAAAGAAGAGCTGATGTTGATTCTTTTAAAACACTTGAGGGGTTTGATGGAGGAGCTGAAGAATGGCAGGTCAGAGATAACAAGATCCTCACACGATGCTTGCTCTACATCTAACCATGGTTCATCTAGACCGCTAGGTTTGAGCCATTTGGGGATATATTGCATCTTGTTAGCTAAGAAATAGTGATTAAAGTTGGTCCAATCCACCTCTGTCTTTAGTCTGTGGTAAAGTTTTTGACTGATACGTGATGGCTTGTTTTTTCAGAAAAATATAGATATATGTGAGTCCAATGACTTAAACCAGCTCGGAAATGGTTTAGTGGGTATCACTGAAAACAGGTAATTGACTTTAGCTATAACCACCATTTTAATTGTGGCAACACTCCCCATGTGTTAGGACTCCAGCCAGTTAACTCTGTGTTCTAGAATTATGTGCCTCTGTTTTGTCCCCTTTTGCTTTCCTTATCCCAATTATTGTGCTCACCTGTGTCTCGTTTCCTGCTTCACTCTGTGTGTATATAAGCCATGCATTTCCCCACAAGCTTTGCCAGATTACACCAGATTTTTCTCCTGTGCCTTTCCATCATTTGTATAGCTTTTGCTTAGTAGTTGTTTGACCTTGCCTATTCCTTGACCATTCTTACTAGCTTTTGTGATTTTTGGATACGTCTGCCTATGTTTTTGACTTCTTGCATATCCTTGACCATTGCCTGTTTTTTGACTATGGGTTTACCTGCTGTTTTTGGATTATCTGTTTATCAATTAAATATTTTGCTCCACACCTCTTTGATCTGTGTCTGGATCCTTTCCCCCCTCTGTATTTCCTTAACACCATGAGTTACATGGGTAAGCACCTCGACTGTGAGAGATCATCTTCTGTTGTTTTAAGTGGCTGGAAAGAATTTTGTTTTAATAATTCTGTTATCAGTTAATTCTGAATTTTTTATGCCTAAATATCAAATGTCTCAGTTATAGTTAATGGGCATAACTATAGTCTTTGACCAGTTAATAGAGTAGTCAGATATTGCCGAGAATTTGTTAATGAGTGTGATTGTCTGAGGGAAAGTTAAGTTCTGGAGGAAAAGTTAAAACAAACAGAAGCTTGGAGAAGTTTGATCATTCTCACACATGACTAGGATTTGATCATTCTTCACACATGCATTGGGGTTATGATTAAAAAAAAAACATTTTTTTAATCCAGTCTATGAAAGATGACCCAAATTTGTTTAATATTGGAAAAAATTTCCATTTTACGTGGTCAAATGCTTTTCTGCATCTAAGGGAATTACTGTGGATTCCAGATTATGTAGGGTAGAATAATCTATTATGTTAATGAATCTGTGATATTAGTATAAGAATGTCTATGTTTAATAAAGCCTGTTTGGTCAGGTAATGGAGATAGGATGGATTTCGTTCTGACATGTCACTCATCAAGCTGCTATTTAAGAAATAATGTAATCTAGAATAGGAATGGTGAACTGAAGAGGTGTATTCTCTTAGTATGGGATGGTGAGAGCACCAAGCATCACAAAGAACAAAATCCTTCATATACTGTTTAACAGTCTCTGATGATTTCCAGACTTGATGACTTCCTGTGGTACATATATATTTGCAATACAAAACATTTTGAATAGATAATGTAACTATACTAACTAAATATGCCTCCTGATCTATGATTGTTGTATCTATCTATTTATTTTATGTGTGTCTGCAAGCTGAGTGTGCGAAATGGACCTGTGTATTAAATGTCTACTTTTGCACTTGAGCTGTTCCCTCATACATGGCGTGCGTGTTTGTGTGAATCATGCAAAGTGTTGATGTGCGCGTGCACTGCGAGTCGCATCAATATAATGACTTAATGATAACCGTCAAAGGGTTGAAAAGAAGAGTGAAAAGAGCAACAGTGCCAAAGGAAAGAAATAATTTAAAAAAAAGCATCAGTGTTAAGAGCAGTGTAGTGGAAACGGGCAGTGAGTTTACTATTGAATAAATGATCTTTTATGGCAGTTTAATAGATATAACATCTAGTCATGGAGTACAGGAAGATTATAGTACGATTAGATTATAGTCACGATTTCCTCCCGCCCAGACCATGGACTCTGTGAAAAACGAGATGTTTTTCACCATTTTCTCCGGGAGCTTTAGGAGGGTTTGGATGAAGGTTTTCACCGTGGTCTCGGTGTCCTCCTCCATCTGCTCTGGAATCCCTGCGAATACCAGATTCTCTCTCATTCTTTGTGCCTGCAGATTGATCACGGTATCCTTTATCTTGTTTGCCTCAGAGTCGGGTCAACCCCTCTTTGAGAGATTTTACAGACTCTCTGAGGCCGGCGTAACCTTAGCCAGAGTTTCCACCTGCTTCTGGCTGAATTCCAGCGATCCACGTAACGCCTGGAACTCTTTGTGGAGAATTTCCACCAGACTCAAACGCACAACCAAACTACTAAGCTTCTTATCTATAGAAATAAGAATGTCTTCATGAAACCATGGATAAGCAAGCCTATTCTTCTTGGGAAGAAAATTGTCTTATTTGATTTACTTTTCAAAAAAGATTCTGTCATTCAGCAATATTTTCTTACATGGTATTTGTTCTTAACTACAAACACAATCTACGAACACAAAAGAGCACTTTTCATACATACGAGTGTCACAGTGATAATGCGAATGTAACATTGAGTGATGGCGGTGGGCATGGATGCAGCAGCTCAGTGCTCTCCTTTTCAGTGTTTTGTATGGATGATTGTGTATGTAGTGTTCCTCAGCTTGATGACATTCTGCTGGGTTTCGAATATGTGACTGTCAGATAATTCCCATATTTCTTCCCAGGGAGTTTACAGTTGTCAGAGTAACTGTAAATATTACACCAGACGCTAATGCATTATTGCAGCATTAGCTGTCAGCAGGGCATGTATCCAGAGGCTGTCTTCATAATTGCTAGGGACTTTAATGTGGATTTAAAAGCAGAATTAGCCATGTATGGTCTATCAACACATTACGTGTGCTATGAGGGGAGCAAAATACACAGGACAAAGTCTATTCAAAAGTCAAACATCAAAAAATAAAGGTAAAACTCAAATTAAATATATTTGTATACAGTATTGTGCAGTGAAGATTATACACCACTACTTTTTAAAATACATTTTTACTCACTAAACCATTCCATATGGTTTAAAGTTCATTCATGCTATGAAAAAGTAAAAAAAAAATTTAATTTGCCGACAGGCCCACATGACTCTGCTCCTGATTCCAGCATACAATCTCCAGAAAACCACTCATACCACATCAAAGAGAGGAAAAATATGACCTGATGATGCCTCTGAACAGCTGCAGGACTCTTTGAGAGTGTGAACTGGAAAGTTTTTGAACATAAAGGACTATATCAACCTTGATATCAACCTATAAACTGTCCTGTTCTAAATTAAATAGTGTACATACACTGTTACTTTAAATAAGTGCATCCAGGTGTATTCCAATCAAAAGCTCTGGATGACAAGAGAGGTCAAGCGCCTACTCAGGGACAGAGACACCGCTTTTAGCATCTGGTGATGGAGCACAATACAGTGCTGACAGAGCTAACCAACAAGAGGCATCAAAAAGACTAAAGCTGCATACAAACAGAAGAAAATAGGACTACCTCCACAGCAACATCACAAGGCAGATGTTGAATAAGGTCCAAAAGATCACTAGCTATAAAACACATTACATCATAGCTAATGGGAACGCTTCACTGGCAGAGGATGTGAACTAATTTTGTCTGTTTTGAGGTGGAGCCACTCGTGGAAAGAATGTCACTCTCACCGAAAGCCCTCAGCAGCCACATCCTCAAAGGAGCCAAAGTCAAAGAAGCATGAGGTGAGGTGCACACTGAAGGTGGTTAATCCACTGAAAGCTGCGGGACCTTACGCAATCTATGGACTGGACCTAAGGCTATCTATGGACTGGACCTGCTGAACTGTGGTGATTGGCTGGCTGTTATATTTACCAAGATCTTTAACCAGTCTCTGTCACAGTGCACCATCCCTCCCTGCCTGAAATCCTCTACTATTGTTTCGCTACCCAAAAAAACCACCATCAGAAGCCTGGCCAATTATTCTACAGTGGCTCTAACTCCCATCATTATGAATTGTTTTGAGAAACTGGTCCACAACCACATCATTTCATGCCTCCCACTGAGGTTAGACTTACACCAGTACACCTAGAGAACCAACAGGTCTACAGATGTCACCATAGCCACATTCATCATTTATCGTTCTAGTTCACAGCAGTCATAAATCACTGGAGGGGACACACCATCTGAAGAAGACTGAATATTGCTTTTATCTATAGTCATAGCCTCTTTGTACCAACCGGAGCTCCATCTCAGTCACTTTGTGTCCACTCATGTGGACTCCAAATGTTGCCCAGGTCACACACATATGGACTGCAAACATTACTGAGGTCACACCAGCAAGGAGGTACCGCGAGTTATCAAGTTTTTGGGTGTGCACATCGATGAGGACCTGACCTGGAGCACAAACACCACTCACCTAATAAAGACAGAGACTTTTTTACTTGAGGACACTGAAGAAACACCAAAGTGCTCAGTAGAAAGCATCTCAAAGTAGTGCATCGGTGTGTGGTGTTTTAACTGCACTGCAGCAGAGAAGAAAGCACTCCAGAAGGTCATGACAGCCCAGAATTTTTTTAATGCTCATTCATTGTTTAATTTATTTAAAGATAATTTATTTAACTTAGTGTTGTTTATTATATGTATATTTATTTCAAACGAATGATACTCCAAATTGAACTCATTTTTGTCTGCGCTTCATCGGGGAAACCCCATGATGCGCATATAAAAATCAATCTCGGACGTCCCTCTTTCTACGTTTTGGCATCTACAGTGACGTCACGTTAATTTTCAGCCAATCGCATACAAAAGAAAGTTGTATGACGCAAATCGCGCAGTGCACTCGTGTCGTTTCCTTCATAGTCAGCTTTGCTGAATCGAATGCTTTGGTCCTACCCGGTCGTGTTCCTGGTTGTAAACGCTTCGACATTAAGTTTTTTAAGATTTCATCACATTACACGAAAGCAAAGGTGTACTGGATGTATGAGAGGCCATAAAGGAAGCAGGTGAGCATTTTAATTTGCATCTCAAAATTCCTTTTCAGGAAACCCCAACATGTGCGTAAGTTTGCTATACAGTCAGGGTTGAGAAAGGGGAAAACAGAACGAGTGGGAACACGTGATTCTAGTGGAAGTGCGGAAGGAGCAAGTGGAGGGTGGAGACCTTAAAAGGTGATAGCAGTGTCACAGTGAAGTGGTGTGAATGTGGTGAGAAGCAGTTGTGTCACAGAATCATCCAAATTATATATTTAGTTCAGGTTTTTTAAAATAAATGTTTTATTCAATAATATATTATTTTTTACTTTAAAAAAATAGAGTAGCCAACTCAAAGTGCCAGTGCAACATGTCTTGGCCCACGGGCCACGAATTGAATAACCCAGCAATATATTTTCTTCAACTCTTCTCTAATGCTTCATAGGCACAAGGACAGAGAGTGTAACAGATATGAAATGTGCGTTGCTCTCTCTAAAGCCAGTGTAACAGATCTGAAATGAGCATAACTTTTTAAAGCCAGTGTAACAGATCTGAAATGAGCATTACTCTCTAAAGCTAGTGTGACAGATCTGAAATTAGCACGACTCTCTACACCGTGTGCACAATTATTAGTCAAGTGAGTATTTTGACCATATCATCTTTTTTATGCATATTTCCCAACTACAAGCTGTATAGACTTGACTGCTTATTGGATTTGAGCAAATCAGGTAATGTTTATTTGTCGAAGGGCATGGCCAAAGGTTAACACCCTATATTAAGGTGTGCATAATTATTAGGCAGATTTTTCTCTGTCAAAAATTTTAACAAACTGTTGGCACACAGTTGTTTCCAGAATCAATAAATTGTTCTGATACTGATCATGTAACTATCTAATGTTTTCTTACAAGAGTTGAAAAGAAAGTGTTGAGAGAGAAAAAGACGCAGATTACCTTCCATAGATTTACAAAAAAATCAAGTGTGAAACTACTAGGAACCCGTTGTCCTCCAGTGCTGCATATTCAAGAACTGTAACCTACCTAGAGTACCCAGAAGTACAAGGTGCTCAGAGACATGACCAGGGTAAGGAAGGCTGAAATGTGTGACCACCAGTGAACAAGACATTAGTTAAAACGTAAAGACTGGGCCAAGCAGCACATGAAGACAAATTTTTCAAAGGTTTTATGGACTGATGGAATCAGGGTGACTCTTGACGGATCAGATGGACGGACCCGTGACTAGATCAGTGTTGGGCACAAAGCTCCACTTCAATTCAGACACCAAGGTGGAGGTGGGGTTCTGGTATGGGCTGGTATCATGAAAGATGAGCTAGTTGGACCTTTTCGGGTAGAAAAAGGACTTAAAATCAACTCGCAGAACAACTGCCAGTTTTTAGAGGACACTTTCCTCACGCAGTGGTTCAGAAAAAAGCTGCATCTTTCAAGAAGACCAGGATTTTTATGCAGGACAATAATTTCCATCACATGCATTAAAGTTCTCCACTGCATGGCTTTCCAGTAAAGACCTTAAAGATGACGGGAAAATGACGCGGCCCCTTCCTCACCTGATTTAAACCCTACTGGGAACTTGTGTGCTGTTGTTAAACGGGAGATTTACCCTGAAGGGAAACAGGACGCCTCTCTGAACAGCGTCTGGGAGGCTGTGGTCGCTGCTGCACAAAACAGTTGATCAACAGATAAAGAAACAGACTCCAATTAATGGAAGGCTTGTGAGAGTTATTGAAAAGAAGGCGGCTGTATTGGTCAATGATTATATTATTGTGAAAATGTTAAAGATGTTTATTTGTAAACTTCCAGTTTGTACATTATTCTAATTTTAACAGATGAAAATAAACAAATGAGATGGAAAATAAATTTTTTATTTAGTTGCCTAATAATTCTGCACACCAATATTTGCCTAATAATTTAGATATTCTCTTAAGAAAAACAAAACCTGACTCTTACAGTCTTAAAAATTTAGGTTTGTGCTTTATAACATTTGGATTGAGTGAGAGAGCTGTAGTTAAAATCAAACAAATCCTTAAAAATACAACGTGCTTAATAATTGTGCACGCAGTGTAGAGAGGGGGGATCATTGGGAAGCGAGACAGATCTTAGGGGAAAGGAAAGAGAGAGAGGATCATGGGAGAAGAGAGTGAGGATTCTTGGGGGGGGGGGGGGGGGGGTCCTTTCTGAACCACCCCATTCTGGGTCCAAAAGTAAAAATACCCACTGGTGAATTCTTTCAGTGTCCCTTTTTTCCTTTTCACACCATCACTTCATGCTCTCAAAACC
>JBCNYG010014911.1:0-10088 GCA_039654305.1 Porochilus rendahli | reverse complement strand
TGATCATCATTTGCATCAAGTATTTTGGAAAATCAAACAAAAATATCATTTGCATAATAATTTGGAATGCAGTGTACATCCAGAGCCTTGAGGCATTCAGGGTGGATCTTGTCCATCCCCAGAGACTGACCATTGAGGTCCTCAAAGTAATTATTCCACCTCCCAATGACATCCCCAGCCAGGGTGAGCAGCTCCCCAATTCCACTGTAACAGTGTTTGTGGAGTACTGCTTCCCCCTCCTGAGGTGCCAGATGGTGGTTCAGAACCTTTTTGAAGCCAACTGAGTCTTTTTCCATGCCCTCACCAAACTCCTCCCACATCCAAGATTTTGCATTGGCAACAGCACGTTTGGCCTGTTGGTACCTGTCCGCTGCCTCGGAAATCCCACAGGCCAAAAGAACCTGATAGGCCTTCTTCAGCTTGACAGCCCTCCTCACCACAGGTGTTCACCACCTTGTTCAAGGTTGCACCCATGACAGGCACTAATAACCTTCTGGCTGCAGCCCCGGGCTGCCGCCCTAATAATGGAGACACATGATATTTTTGTTTGATTTTCCAAAATACTTGATGCAAATGATGATCAGCATAATTTCAATGGCACTTAGAGAGTAAATATGAGGTCTCTCTCTCTTTCTCTGACAAAATAAATAAAAGTGATGGCACACAGCAGGATAAGAGAAAAGTAAGGACCTGAATGCAGCCTAATGTGGTCTGCAGTCACATAGCGACACCAGCAGCAATAACAGTCCCCGGTAACCCGGACCAGTTATAGGGTTGTTTTTTCCTGTAACAACAGCGCGGTGGATAACAGTCCATGAGCAGTCACCTTTTTTGCGCTCGCTATCCCGATACTTTCTACCATCTACAAATGCCATGGTGTTCATATCATCATGAAAGACATGAACATCGAGCGTAAACACAAAGGAGATTGCTACCGGGCCTTTATCCGCCGACCATTGTGCTGTGGTTACAAGAAAAAAGAAGCAGAAATGGCATTCTCTGTGCATTGGATAAACACTTGATTGAAAGTTTAAAGCAAGAAAAGCATGTTCAAAAAAAGGTTAAAGGTTAAAGAGCTGTTAATACAGACATTAGAACTGACTACAGCAGATATAGAAGACTGAAGAAACCTCATATAGTCGCTGACCAGAGACATCTATTTATTATTATTAAGATTATTGTTATTTTCATTATTTTTATTTAATTTATATATTATTGATTGACTGATTGATTTTCTTATTAATTCTTAATTTGTTTATTTATTTTTTTATCTTATTTTGTGTTAAAAAAAAATAAAGAGATTTGAGTAGATTAAAAATTTTTAAACAAAGCTTTTCTTGTGGAAAACCTGATGCAGCCCAGCCTCACCCAGAGTCTGCCTCCAGAGGCCCTCAGGTAAATTGAGTTTGAGACCCCTGCTGTAGAGTGTATAGAGCTGGACAACAGTTCTGCAGCCTGGACGAAAACCACATTGTTCCTCCTGAATATGAGGTTTGACTAACAGTCGGATCCTCCTCTCCAGTATCCTGCATAGACTTTCTCAGGTAGACTGAAGAGTGTGATTCCATGATAGTTGGAAGACACCCTCTGATCCCCTTCTTTAAAAAGGGGAACTACCACCCCTGTCTGCCAATCCAGAGGTACAGCCCCAGTGACCATGCGATATTGCAGAGACTTGTCAACCAAGACAGTCCTACAACCCTGAGGTATTTAGTCCATATGATGGTTCAGAGTACCCACCCTTTTTGGAGTCCTTAGGGAGTGTGATAGAGAGTATAGTGTATAGTTAGGGTTTCCTGGGAACATTTGGCAGAGTTCCCTGTCAGAACGGCAGGCCAAACATGCTAAATGCAAAATCTCGGTTGTGAGAGGAGTTTGGTGAGGGTCTGAAAAGCTACAATCATTTGGCTTTGAAAAGTTTTGAAACACCATCTGACACCTCTGGAAGGGTCAGTGCTCCACAAACACTGTTTACAGTGGAATAGGGGAGCTTCTCACCTCAACTGGGGATGTTGTCTGGAAGTGGAAGGAATACTTCGAGGACCTCCTCAATCCTACCAATGCCCTCTGCAGATGAGGAAGACCCTGTTTTTATTAATAATTATTATTAGTAGTAGTAGTAGCAGGAGTTTTTGCATATGTTTCTGAATGTTTCTGAAACTAAATATGATGTAGTTTTTATTGCAACAATACAAACAGCATTCTCTGTTATTACTCTGCCTGGTGCATGTCTTACAAACTTGTGCGTGCATGCGTGCGTGTGTGTGTATATATATGTGTGTGTGTGTGTGAGAGAGAGAGAGAGGGAGCGTGTGTGTGTGTGAGAGAGAGAGAGAGGGAGAGTGTGTGTGTGTGTGTGTGTGTGTGTGTGTGTGTGTGTGATTAAATCTTGAGATATTAATACCTTTTATTTAAACAGCAGCTAAGAGTTTGCTGAATAAGAAGCCAGACAGTGTAAAGGTTTGTTCAGACTTAACATTAAACACAAGCACACACGCATTATATTTATTTAGATCATTGATTTTAATAATGATGGTTCCTGAGTTGTAAATGCTAAAATCATTCTTTATGTTTCTGAATCAGGTGATTTCTATTAGATCTTTATTTGTAGCTTTTGTTTTAAGTAACTTTCCTTTCGGTGTATTTATTTGTTTAATGCTCTTTATTAGTAAAAATAAATCAATGTGTCCATTTAATACATTGCTAAAATGGAGACTTTTCTAAGATAATTTTGTGAATATTTAGCCTTACAGAATTTTTTTTGTCAGCTGTCATGTATTAAACAGATTTTCTTTTTACCTTGTAACTCTGCAGGTCAACAACAAAACCAATAAAGACACAAGCTCCGCCCCTGCACTGGTACACAACAGACCGCTCCTCTATTAGTTTGTTTGCACATGTATGTGTTCGTGTGTGTATGTGGGAGTTTGCATGTGTTTATAAATGTTACTGAGTTTTTGTGTGTGTGTGCATGGGTTTGTGTGTGTGCTTGTTTCAGTGTGTGCAGGTGAGTGTGTGTGTGTGTCTGTGTGCTTGTGTGTGTGGGTATGTGTGTGCGTGTGTGTGCTTGTTTCAGTGTGCATGTTTGTGTGTGTCTGTTTGCTTGCTTCAATGTGTGTGCATGTTCATCAGTGTGTGCATGTGTGTGCTTGTTTCAGTGTTTATGCCTTTTGTGTTTGTGTGCTTGTTTCGATGTGTGTGTGTGTGTGGGGGGGGGTGAGTGAGTGAGTGAATGTTTTAGTGTGCATGTCTTTGTGTTTGTGTGTGTGTGTGTGTATGTCTGTGTGTGTGTGGCTGTCTGTGTGCTTTGTTCGGAATGTTTGGAAGGAACCAGGTCAGGCAAAGTAGTTGCTTCAGTAATTTATTAAACGTGAGTCATACAACAATACTTAATTACAGAGAGAGAGAAAAATTGCAGATGAAGATTGAATGTGATGTCCAATGAACTGATGTTCAAAGTAGATTAGTCAGGGGAGTGGTCTTCACACTTATATAGTTAGTGTAAAGCTGCAGAGCTCTTTATGACAGTATTACCTCACAAACAGCACAACTGGCAGCTCTTGTCATAGTGACATTATCATTACATCACAAACAGTACAACATTTGTGTTTTCATAGAAGGTACACATTTGCATTGTCATGAGACCTACTAACAGAATGTGCCTCTAATGTCACATCTCCCCACATAAAAGAAAAACTTTTATGAGAGTTTTACAATGTTAAATAAGTAAGGAGATTATGAAATAAAAATCAAACAAATAACATCACAGGATAAGTATGAAACCAAATGACATAGTTACATAGTTACTTAGTGATATTAAATTCATCATTTATCATGCACTCCTATGGGTTTATGCAAAGAAGACATGTATATCTCAAAAGGGTGTATGGTTAGGTTTAGGGCTAGTGCCTTCTCCTTAGTAGTTGAATACTTTGTTTAGACATCAGATTTCTCTAAGGCTGGGAACTTGTCATCTATGTATGATGATGTGGGATCTGCACTGACATCGCTGGCATAGCCAACAGACCTTTCAATGCAGTAGTGAAGTCAGCAATGTTCTTGCAAAACCTTCCGCAGAGATTCTCCACAATTCCGTGGACCTCTGTTACAGTAGATACCTCCTAGTTTCTTCTTATGGACACTGGCCTGTCGTAGCCGTCGTTTTTGACCACTTGATAGTTCTGGCTGTCTTCCTCTGAAAGTGAAGCGAATGCTAAGTGGGTGGCAGCTTCACCTTTTTACTGTAGTCAAATTTTGGCTGTGACTCATTTGAAGGTTGGGCTCCACCTCCTCCTTGGCCTATCTCTATCCTCTTCATCTATACGGCTTCTTTCATAGTCTGCTTACATTTTGCAGCTTTCTGTTTCCATTCTGCGGTTTTCTGCCTCCGCTTCTATTCTGCGCCTTTCGGTTTCTGCCTCCATTCGGCAGATCTCTAATTCTTGGTGCCTAGCTTCTATGGCTTCACCCTTTGCAGCCACTGAAATCTTCCTTGGGAGTCATCAGAGTCCGATTTATCTTTGCCCTTTATGGTTTCCCCTGAGGTGTTTTGGGCGTCACTCTGGTCTTGTGTCAATCCTCCTGGTAGCAGACCCTTTTCAGTTAAAGCTTCTTGTATGGTTGCTTTAATGACATCTTTCCTCGTTGATTCCTTACTTCAATTACAAGGGTTGTAGCAATAATCCTCAGTGTTCCAATGTTCCTTGTCCAGAACTTCTAGGGAAGGATTTGCTAGGAAGTCCTTTGACTCAGACATTGTGGCTCAATACAAACAAAGTTGTTCAATTCCGGATGAGCCCCCAATTTGTGAGGGACAGGCGCGAGCTTCCAAATTATTCAGAACCAGGTCAGGCAAAGTAGTTGCTTCAGTAATTTATTAAAGGTGAGCCCTACAACAATACTGAGTTACAGAGACAGAGAGAAATTGCAGATGAAGATTGCTTGTGACGTCCAGTTGTTTGCGCAGCCCCGTCACAAAGCAGTTTGATATAGATTAATCAGCCCCCAGGGGAGTGGTCTTCGCATATGAATGTGTGTGACTGAGTGTGTATATGTGTGTTTGTCAGTGTGTGCATGTGTGTCAGTGTGTATGTGCGTGTTTGTCCCTCATGTGTGTGTTTGTGTGTGCTTGTTTCAGTGTGTGTCTGTGTGTCAGTGCATGTGTGTTTGTGTGTTTCATTTACATTCCATACTGTGTGTATGTGTCTGTTAGTGTGTGTGTATCTCAGTGTATATGTGTGTTCTTCACTGTGTGTTTGTGTGTATGTGTGTTTTTGTGTCACTGTGTGTGTCAGAATATGCCTGTGTTTGTGTGTGTGCTGTGTGTTTACTCTGCATCCCACAAAGGGTATGTGTGTGTGTGTGTGTGTGTCACCGACTGCTAATGTGTCTGTCTCTGTGTGCATATGTGTGTGTCAGCATCTGCTAATGTGTGCATGTGAGTAAGCATTTGTTTCTGTTTCTGTTTGTGTGTGTGCATGTGTGAAGTGTTGGTTGTGTATGTTTGTGTGTGTTTGTGAAAATGTGTCAGTGCATTTATGTGTTAGTGTGTGTGTGTGTGTGTGTGTGTGAGTGTATGTGTGTGTGTGTGTTTGTGCGTGTCAGTGTGTGGGTCACCATGTGTGTCTGTGAGTGTGTGTGCGAGTGTGTGTATGAGTGTACCTGTGTATGTGTGATTGAGAGAGTGTCTGTGTATCAGTGTGTATGTGTGTGTGTTTGTCCCATCATGTGCCAGTGTGTGTGTTTCTGTGTTTGTTTGAGTGTTTGTGTCATCGTGTATGTGTGTCAGTGTATGCATGTTTGTGTGTATATGTGTGTATATGTAGGTGTGTGAGTGTGACTGAGTTTGCGTGTGTGTGAGCATGTTTGTGTGTCTATTTGTCTGTGGGTGTGCATCTTCATGTGTGTGCATCGGTGTGCATGTGATTCCGTGGGTGCTGAGTTTTTTAATATACTATATTAATTTTTATAAAATAGAAAAAATTATTGCCTCTGTATTTAACCCATTCAAAGTGTGCACATACATACTCGGAGTGGGTAGTTTTTTAACTTTTGTGAAGTTGGGGGGTAGGTTCCTTGCTCAAGGGCACTTCAGCCATGAAGGTGGAGGAAGGAAAGGTGCAGCTCACTCACCACCACCACACATTTTTCCTGCTGGTTCAGGAATCAAACCAGCGCCCTTTTGTTAGCAAAAAAACACTTCTCCCACTTACCCACTATGGCTGCCGTGTGTGTGTGTGTGTGTGGTGTCTAGCTATTCATCACAGTGTGGGGACATTAGTCAGTTTAGGTCTATATGATGGCAGAGAACCTGCATCATGTTCATAAGATTTTATAGTCTTAGCTTTATTCTCAATTTGAGAATTTCTCACATGAACATCAGGATAGGAACAAAGTTTCTGGCTAACACATCCTGTCTCTCTGCTTCCTGTAACTTTCTTTTACATGTACCCCATTTACAATGTCCTGCTGCTATCCATTTCTTTTCTGCCATTTTCTTAGCTTTATTTTATTCTTATCTGACCTATGTAATAATCCCTGTTCTTGTTTAGAATTTTCTGCTTTTTAGGCCATTCATCTCTCTCTACCCTTGATTTAAGTATTTTCTCTGACTGTTCTAGTATTTTACCAAAATCAGCCATTATTTCACAAGTTGAATGCCAGTCCTATTTAGTAAACAAAATGATTTCCTAGGGTCCAAATGCAGGCATGCAAAAACTTATTGGAAATAACAGCTTGTCAAAGCCTATGCCAAACACTTAATGTACTGGACGGGACAGCTATTACCTGTGATGCCATACATATTACACCTTTGTTTCTGTGAGACCAAAAATACACTCCCAGGGCTTTTAAGGACTTTATTTCAATCCACAATGCAAAAATTCTCTCTTCCCAGGTGCACTTGAGGTAAGAATTTGGGCTTGGGCTAGAAGCTCTGCCCTACACTATCTCTGTCACCTATAATTTGGATAAGTAGAGATAAGCCACCCACATGTCCCACACAAATAAAACACAACACTGCAACTTATTTCAGTACTCTACTACATTTTGCTTGCCTCATGAGGCATAGTTTATATATACTATGCCTCCAGTTCCCAGAACTGACCTAAAATTGGGATCCTAAACCAAAATCAGGGTTTCGTCAACACATATATTGTGGTGTCCAATGTTTTCTCTTTAATTCACTTCACTACATTATATTTTGCTGGTCTAATGAGGCATAGATTTTACAATAAGAGGTCACTCAGCCAGGGGTGCCTTCTTGCAGCCAGTGACATACGGTTGGTGAGTCTTGGTAATTTAATACAATATAACTAAATAAGTATAAAACACATGTGATCTTGCATCAATGTCCATGGGTTCACTCAAGTTACTCAGTTTACATAATGTGGAAAAGAAAAACAATACCCATGATCTATACATCCTGCCTTACTAAATAGGAATTTATGGTTTAACAGATTTTATCATTAAGTATACACTGCTGTTTTCTGCATTGACACACACACACAAACACCTACAGACTGACACACACTGACATGTGCACACACACAGACACATACAATTCGTGACAAACACACAGATACACACGGACTGAATCACACAAAGACAAACACACACAAACACTGACACACAAAACAACACGCATAGACAGACACAGTTAAACACACAATGACATGCAAACGGACACACTGACAGACGCACACACATGCACTGCCACACAAGCACACACACAGACACACACAGACACACATTTGCACATGCTGACACATACACATGAACTTTCACACATACACACATACACACGCACTGACACATACAAACACACACTGACACACTCGTACATACAAACTGAGACTTGAATGCGCACACAACTGACATGCAAGCGGGCACACAAACACATTGTGACACAATTGCACAAACACAGACACACTTGCACAACACACAAACATCCACATACTTGAACTGACACACACCCACACATAAAGACACCTGTACACCCACACACACGCAAACACACACTGACACAGACACATGCATTCTCACACATACGTGCATTGACACAAACATGCACACACACACAACCAGACACACACACATGCAAATACACATACACACAAACACCTGCACACACCCACCCTCATGCATTCATACATGCACTGACGCGCACACACACACACACACACACTGTGTAAGGCTTATTCTCTGTTGGGAAAATCCCTCTCCACCGTTTCTCCCTCTCTGTCCTTCTCACCTTGACACTTTGATCTCCGGATTCGGGAGCCGCTCGAAACAAAGAGTCAACACAGAGATGCTGTATGACAGTTTATTTTCAAGCCAGTCTCAGGAAACATTCAGTATTTAAAGAGTCTAGGGGGTTTCCACAGAGAACAATAACAAAGAGTGTTTGTGTGTGTGTGTGTCTGTGTGTGTCTCTGTGTGTGTCTGTGTGTAACAGGGTCAAATAAGGTCACAGAGGATTCAACCTAGGTGCAGTTCAGTCTATAAATCTATAGAATCTTATCTATGGAATTTTCACTAATGGAACCATTATAGTCTGATACAACATAGATGTGAGATAAGAAGTAAAACCAAACTAAACAAGATAAAATACATGACAATTACAAGAAATACAAAGAATAAACAGGATGAATTAAACATTTCACAATGAAACAGGCACATACATTTACTTACACACACACATGCTCACGCTCAACCATATGCACTTACTCACATGTACAGTCATACACACACACAAAAATAACCAAGCACACCCCCCACATACACACACTGAATCACCCTCACATACAAACACACGTGTTCACAAGCACACTCCGACAAACAAATGAAAAAAACACACACTCACACATGCACACTCTGAAACATAAACATTGACACACACACTCACACACATGCACACACAAACTCAGTCACACACACGGGCACATAGACACTCAGATGCACTGATAAACACACATTTTAACACACACACACCAACACACAAACATGTAAAAACCACACTCACACATGCACAGACACACAAACACACAAATACTGACACACACGCTCACACACATACACACATTCCAACTGACACACATGCACTGACACACACAGACCCTGGCACACACACCCACACATTGACAAACACACACTCAAACAGTGACACATGTACACAATGCACATTCATGCACACAAACACATGCACAAAAGCACACACACTGGAGCAGCCATGGACTAATGGTTAGAGAGGTGGCTTTGGGACCAAACAGGCGCTGGTTTGATTCCCGAACCAGCAGAAAAAATGTGTGTGGCAGCCCGCTGCTCCAAGTGTGTGTGTGTGTGTGTGTGTGCTCACTTTGCATGGGTTAAATGCATAGTCAAAAAATTTATAACAAATAAAGGCCTGAAATATTTCACTTTGCATGTAATGAGTCTATATAATATATTAGTTTCACCTTTCAAGTTGAATTACTGAAATAAATTCACATTTGCACAATATTCAGATTTTTCAAGTTTCACCTGTATTAACAGTGGTCAGTACAAGGCTATCAACACTTGTAAACACATTGACAGTCAAGTGAAAATGGGGCCATGGGAATAAAATTTGTTGCACAAATTGCTAATAATTTAAAAATAATTTATGATTATTTTAATTTCACAAAATGTGCATCATTTGGACTTAAAATAGACATATATTTGTTACTTGCTTCTATGTGGTATTGTTTATGCTTCTTAAAAAATACTATAATACAACAGTGTCCATTCATGTAGATGTAACTGACTTCCAGTGCACTTGCTTCCTTTTGGCATTGTAATACAAACAAACTGTGTCCCTTTTTCAAATTTCATTCTTCACTGATGCTTTTTATTTTGACACAAACACACTTTTAAAAAGGTGTACCAAGAGCCCATTTATTGAATGATCGCATTTTTACAAAAATGTCACTTCCTTCCTGGCGGTGTAGGGCAGAAATACACACATTGAAACACGCACACGCACACACACACTCGCACACACACTCGCGCGCACACACACACACACACACACACACACACACACACACACACACACACACACACACACACAC
>JBCNYG010014789.1:0-10094 GCA_039654305.1 Porochilus rendahli | reverse complement strand
TGTCGGGCCTTCTTCACCACGGTGTTTACATGACAGGACCATGTCAGGTCCTGTGTGATATTAACACCAAGGTACCGAAAACTGTCCACTCTCTCCACTGGGGCCCCGTTGATGATCAAGGGCTGGTAATTCCTCTCCTGCTTTTTTAGGCACTTAAACCAAACTTATGACTTTCTCTTGTTTTTTGTTGTATAGATAAAGAGTTGTCCCAGCTACACTCGTGAAATCTTTTCTCAATTCCGATAAATAGTGTTATCAGAGGAAAACATTGCTCCAATTTTTACCAAGTACAGAATTCAGCTATTTTCAGATATTAATTGCCTTTTCTAAAGCAAAAAATATCATTGGGATTGGATCTGAAATATTTCAAAGCAAAAAACAGGAAAACAAGGAGTTTTATTTTTGAGCTACTGTGAACCCAAAAAGTACACCCTGATTGTGAAACAGCCCATATCAAGGTAAGTGTGTGATGATGGAACTCTATGATCTGAGAAGGGAAAAAACACCAAAAACAACCCGAACAGTTTTGCTAAAATATTTACATTGTCAGTTTAGGATATAGAGATATAAATTAGAATATATATTCGACAGAGAGGACGAGACATTGATTCCAAAAGCTTTCAAAACTTTTTCATCCAATAACATTATTACGTATTATTAATAGCAAGAAATTCCACAAAATGAGAAGTTAAGAAAGTGCAGTGTTGTGTAAACATGGTGATGGCCATATGTGTTGTCCTGGGGGTCAAAAAATCCTTTACAAGGCCACATTTTTGACTATGTCGAGTTTTGAAAATGTTACTGGGGAACTTATATAATTAGAGTCCTTACATTAATGCATTTGATTCTCATCACGTTAACAGCTGTGGTTTTTACTGAGGGTGTAATCTCTCTTGTATTTTTTGATGATGTGTGGAGGTTTGGCAATATTTAATTCATTCTTTTATTCATTTTCTAAGCTGCCTAATCCGAATTAGGGTCGCGGGGAGGCTGGCACCCATCTCAGATGACTCTGTACTAAAGCGGAGTACACCCTGAACAGTGGCAATATATAGGGGGGAAAAAACCTCATATCATGATCCTTGAACACATTTCTGACACAGACAATACATGTTGGATAATATATAGAGTTTTATGCACTCCCTGAAAGCGGCGCTCCATATTATTTCTCTTACTGGACTTCAAGTAAGAAGTTTTTGGTGGGAACTCTGAAACCCGGTACACATTTCCTACTTATATCAAGATGAATTCAGTTTAATAACTTCTTTATAGATGGGAATAAAAATGAGGAAACCAAACACGCAATCTTTGCTCTAGGAGCTCCGCTATAAATGTTTGCTGAGATGTATCTCTGAGAAGAAAACAGATGAGACTGCTGATATGTTTTATACATTCAATGTCTTGTACATCGTTTAAAAGGTTAAAAAAAAAAAAGAAAAAGCGAGCCATCTAGTTGATTTTTTTAACTTGTTTTTTCTTGTTATTACAAACAGATGAATATGAAATCCTAAGGCCATCTCTGACACATGGTTTGGTTTTTGGTGGTCATCATCTTGCTGCAAGTGTCACGTTCTCTTGAGGTTCAAAATTCATTGTTCCATCAGTGATTACTAACTGTCCTGGTCCAGATGACCACCATGTGTCAGAAACGGGACAAGGCTGTTTTTATGGAATGCAGTGTTTTCTTTTTTCTTAAACCTCTCATTTAAACCAAAAAGTTTTATTTTAGCCTCTCTGGTATCTTTGGTATATCTGGCTTGTCCGTGTATCTGACAAACTTTATTTATTTTTGAGAGCAGTAGCTTTCTCCTTGCAACCCTACTATGTATCCCAGTTTTTTTTTTTCAGTACTGATGGTGGATTAAAGAACATTTTCACTGGCTACTTTAAAGGAGGTCTCTAGATGATTCAAACTGAGCCAGGGTTCCTTTTAAGACCTCCTGGACTATTACAGACCATGCTCTTGGACTGACCTTTGTTGGTTGATTCCTGGAGGGGGTAACCATTGTGTTAAATTGGTGTACTGGTGGTGTTAGAGATGGATTTGTGATTTGTTTCCAACCTGAGTAGCTTTAACAACTCTTTTTCTGAGATCCTCACAAATCCTATTTATGGTCTCTTCCACAAACGTGTGCTGTGAACAGACCACCCATTTAACACCTCATTGTCCTGTCACTGATTCAAATTAACCAGCAATTTTACAGAGTTGTACCACTTACACATATGTAACATTGGATCATCTTCCCTAGTAAATGAATGACCAAGTTTACTAGTTTGTCTCATTTGTTTTTCTTCTTTTAGTCCACTTTTGGGACTCGAGTGAAAATTTGATGTGCTAACGGTTTCACAAATGTTTCAGTACAACTCTACCACAAATAACTCAGATGTGTGTCCACTTTTCAGCAGGCTGACATTTTTATCTGTAGTGGAATTTGAAACTGGGAATTTTAAGCTTTACTCAGCGTCTCGGTAATGGCCCCCTGGTAATGATTGGGTTTAAACACCACAATCTTTATGTCACTGGTGCTAGGCTTTAAAAATAATAACGTGTTTGAACCTAAAAATAACATCCAATGTGCACTAAACAGAAGAGTTCTTTACTGAGAAGCCCTTTATTTTGGACAGTTAAATGTTAACTAATTTAGACTTTACCCTTTGGCATAAAGTGAGCAGTTTCAAAACAGCTGATATGTCAATCTCTGAAGGTACTGAGGAAAAAAAGCCATATAGAAACGGTTACGACATTCATTATCTGTAATGGCTATGTACTGAAACTGAAATCAAACTAAAACCAGAGATGTTTTACTTGTTATACTTCGAATTTTAAAGTCATATAATTAAAAATGATTCACTGAAGGTGGGGTGGATGTCATGAGACACAACATCAAGGAGTATCCTATTCAGCGACACTCACTGAGAAGATGCAGACCCTAAGAGCTGTGTAACTGCGTCTCTCTAAACCAGGGTTGTCAAACTCGTTCACTGAGGCCCAGATCCCTAAATTTCAAGGTCATCGAGGGCAGAATAACCACTCGACTATTCAAAAAGCGCAAACATGCTCAGCAATATTATTTGTCTATTTTTCCCTTCATTTGCTTTCTTTTTCTGACAATGCCAGACAGTGACAGGTTAGCTTGCTTGAGTTAGCCTGAGTCAAGAATGGCTAGCTGTTTACTTGAAATAGATTGGCTCCACCTAGTGGATGGAGGATTAATTAAATTTCATGGTAACAGCTGATGCTCTTGATGTACGATAACCATGTTCTTTAAACTCACAGGTCACGTAGAATAAGTTGGAGGCCTGGATTTGAACTGCTAGTTCGACACCTGTGCTCTAAACCCCTTGAAGCGTTTTAGTAGTGCTGCACAGAAATATAATAAAAAGCAAACTAAAACAAGATTTTTTAATAGTTTATTTTATATATTGTAACCATGACAGCTACAGGTCAGATGAGCTCCACGCACTCGGAGGTAGCATAATCATTCAGAGCTCAGTACATAATATACTGACATTTTAGAGAGCCAGCTCTGTGTGCTTACATACTGATAAAATCAGTATGCATTTTTATTTATTATCTAAACCATGTCAGTCGGCTCTCGAGTGGCGCATTGACAACTAACAGTCTGGAGATCGCAGGTTCGAATCCAGGTCGATGCATGCAGCCATCCCTGGCCATCCAGGGAAGCTAACACGTGGCAAACATTCACCACTATGGCCATCTGTTAGCGCATGATAGCACATTTTCTCCAAAAACACATGCTTGCTTATGCCCCTCCCTGAGTGGTGGTGGTCATGCTATAGGGAGGTGATACTTTGGCTACAACTAAATTAGAAGGAGGAAAATAAGAGAGGAAAAATAACCCCAAAATAATTGTTAAAAATGATCCTTTCAGAAAAAAAAACCAAGACAACACTGTAATGCTCTGCGTTTTTATATTATTTCAAGTCTGGAGTGTAGCGACTGACAGCACTATCTACCTATCAGTGTACATCACACAAGGGTTTACAGCCCACAGGTTTAAAAAGCAGCTCAGATGTTTCTAGAGTTGTAAGTCATGTGAGCAGGACAGATTAGCAATCCTGAGCAGAAGCCACAGCCTTACCTTCCCTGACGTTATTATTCAGTACGTACATCTGTGTGTTACAGCACTGAAATGAGGTGTACTTGCAAAGCATTTTAAAGACCTTGCATTTTATTTCCCTTTAGATTGCTAAGTGGGACACACCCACGGCAGCCGTGACGAAACATGTTAACTCAAACGGATTTGCTTCTGCTTGCCACAGTAAAGTTAGTAACGGAAATGGTGTACACATCCTGGCTTAGGCAGTGTGTACAACAGGCAAATACTAAATATAGACATAAGGTTCCTGTTACCCCAGAAGACCTCAGTCTGAACGCTGACTGCTAACAGAAAAAAAATGTTGACAGAAGTTATAATTATGAAATAATAATTAGTAATTGCATTGTTTGGAATGGTGCTTTTATCTGAAGCAGTTGAGGCCCGAAGGGTGGCAGGTTGATGCTGTGTAACACACTACCCCGCAACACAGTATTCTGTTCCACATACAAGTGTGGTTCTAGACACAGGCAGGCAAACACATACAGACAAAGATACACACACACAGAAAAGGAGAGAGAAGCGCACAGACATGCAGTTATAGACACATCCAGACACAGACAGACAGCAGGCAGAAGCACACATAGACAGAGAGAAACACACAAAGACAGACACACAGACAGCAGGCAGATAGGTACAGAGAGAGACACACACAGACAGACAAGCCCAGACGGAGATGCACCAAGACACAGATGCACAAAGAGTGAGAGGCACACACTCAGACAGGCAGAAATGCACTGAGACACAGACAGAAAGAGAGAAACACAAAACAAAAAGGTGCTACATTGAAATTACAAGATTGAACCCGGTAGTAAGAGCTTCCTGTTTGTATCCCTGACACATATACAGCGCACACAATAGATAACGTCTCGCCAGGTTAAAGCTCTGAGCAGAACCAGATTGTTTGACATTGTAGACGGGATGAAGCATGCAAGATCAAACTTTGGCCTAGAAGGGAAATGAAAAGATGCTGCTATTACATCCTTTTACTCTCACATCATTCTCACTTACCGTCTCATGCAGCCATTGTTCTTAAGGATGAAAGGGTTCATGGGAAAGGATGGAGCTTTTATATTGCATTTTATTAGAAGCGTATACGAGGACGTGTGAAGAAATGAGTAAGACCCAGGAAAGTTGCGACCTTGAGTTTCAGACAAACCCCCCAACAAAAAAAAAAACCGAAGTGAGAATAGCATCACAGTGAGCTAGAAATACACTCGTGTGTGAGTTTAGAAAGTCACCGTTGAAGAACTTCCCCAGATGTACTATAAATTTCTAATGACGCAAATGGTATTACGAATTATCAGGGAAAAAAATCACACGCATAGGATTAACATTGAATAAAGTATCTGCATGAGCAAACAGTGTTGTTAGAGCTTTTGTTTTTTAGATAGAAGTGATTTATTCCAGTAAATAGAGTTTAAAAAAAGTAGTTGCCCTCTCAAGATTGCGTTAAAAGAGTTTTTGGGGACTGCCCGCTTTGTTTACCCCATTGATCAGCTGATCACCCTGAAGCCAGCCGGACTAGCGGCCAGACCCACGGACTTACTGGCTGAAATCTGAGAAGGAGGGAGGCAGTGAGACAGCGGAGGCTTACAGAGAGGAAAAGGTACAAGCCGTGTCTCCTGTCTAACGTGAGGTCACTGGGTGAATAAGATGGGCGAGCTGACAGCGCTAGCCTGAAGTCAGAGGGAGTATCAGGAGTGTAGTTTCATGTGCTTTTTGGAGACATGGCTGCACCAGGATATTACCGATGACAACGCATCCGTCGCACGCTTTTACACTGTCCGGGCCCACAGAGACTGCACCGCGAGTGGTAAGCGGAAAGGAGGGAGGCTTGCTGTTCCTGTCAATATCCGGTGGTGTAACCCCGCCCACACTACACAATTTCACAATTTCCTCCGAGATCAGTAAAGAATTTTGATTCTGATTCTGGTATGCATCATTCAAGGTGAGAAATATTGATTGTGGACGTGCTTTGCTGATTTTTTTTTTTATTGAAAAATAAAATTTCTTTAAAGCACAATTCAGCTGTTGGCAAAGCACTGACAGGCTCCAGGTGTTTTAAAATGAGCAGGTGATTATTCAATAAAAATTTAACACTGAAACTATGAAACAAGCAGTGGCCCTGTTCACATAACATTAGCAACATACCCAAAATTTCAAAACCCCTTAATGGTTATATTGTGATTAGGCCTGGTCAGACATTTTTGTAAGAATGATTTTTATGATGTAAATAACATCATAAATTAGTGGCATTAGATTGCTTTTAGACTTTATTAAAAAGTGGGATAATTTTCTGTAATCTGCCTCTCTCAAACAAGTGGCACGAAACGCATTCCTACGGGAGTGTATGATGGCAGATGAGTTCATTAAATAACACGCTGGTCACCGAAATGCAACTCATCCCCTCACCTCCTGCCTTTAATGTGGAACAAAGGTTCAGGGTTCAGGTTACTTCTCTAATCTAATATTTATTGACTGCTCTCTATAAATAAAAAGCAGATGCAGGCCAAAACCTTTTGAACGATCTGATCATGATGGAGGGTGTGTTAGGGCAATTCTGATAGTTATCCCTGGAGATCACTTAGTGGCTGATGGGAAATGTGAGAAATCAAAACATTTCTTCAATAAGATATCAAAATTCACTGCTCTTAATGTTTGTTTGCTTGTGTCATAAAATTTTTATGAATGGTGTCTGAGATGTCAGGAGCCAATGAGAGTAAAACTACACAGGAGAGCGATCTGATTGGTTTGTTGCCTCTGGAGTAAGGATGTATTTAATTCAGTGATGAGGTTGTGGTAAGTTATTGTTGTAGTCTATACTACATAGGAAAATAAGAAAAGCAAACTAAAATTAGATTTAAAAAATTTTAATTAAGCATTATCCCAAGTTCACAGGGTAAATAAGCTTAAAAAATTCCTGAAGAAATTTCGAGTTAGAATCTTTTAGTTGAGAGTGTTGAAACCAATTTAAATAAAGTATTAATACAAAGAGCAAAGGTGTTGAAGATACTGGGCAGCTGGCAGAAAAATCTCATTTTTCTTGAAACAAAAGAAATGGATTGACGGCGTTTTGTAAAAGACCTCTTCATATATTGTATTTTGTAAATACATAATAGTATTAGAACACTGTACTATATCAATACATATAGGCCAAAAGCATTTCTACATTCAAATGATAAATACATACCCCACACTGAGTAATCAATCCAGGGGAGCTATATCACAGACATATAGCATTTATAACTAATAGACAACATCCACTTCACACAACTGTACCAACAAAAACAACAGGAGTGTAGTATGGTATTAAATACATTTAAAACAATATATGAGTGAACAGTAATATTGTTATTCAGAATATTGAATAATAATAATGACAATATTAAGAAGAAGAGAATTATGTGATTATCAAGAAAAGCAAGGCTTTAAATTATAATAATACTATGAGAAAAAGGAAAGAAGAAGTGAATAATAAGACAGAAAGGTTCAGTTTTAAATATTATAATAAGGAAAAGATAAAGTAAATAACAATACACGGGTATACTACTTTAACTGCAATATTCAACCTCTTCATAAATCGGCTCTGATTACTAATTTGATGAACAGAACTGTTACTTAGCTGATTTAGTCGCTAACATTTCACATCTAATGAGAGAAATGAGATTTTGTTGATTTTGCATGAGCAGGGAAGTCAGGTGTATGCTGTTTATAATGATTATAGGGTAATTGTGTTGCCATTTAAGGGTTTCCTGTTATACAGGTATGGGAGGAGAGAATGAACAAGAGCATGTGTTGGTGTGTGTGTGAGAGTATTTGAGAGAGAGAAAGAGAGAGAGAGAGAAAGATGATGACTATCGGCGAGAAGAGCGCATTTTTAAAAGTGCCTGTACAAAGTGGCTGCGTATATGTGTGAGTAAGTGATAGTGAGAGAGAAAGAGAGAGAAAATGAGAGAGTGCCTGCACGCTGCATGTGTGTGTGAGGAACAGAAACTAAACTGGCAGTTACTGGTAGTTTTAAACTGCCTTTTAAACTGAAGTAATGTCTTAGGCACACATATTACTTTTGGACTTCTGATTTGAAAACAGTATTTCCCATTGCAGTGAGGATGACAGCGCTAAGAATTTGATGAACACAGTGATATGAATTAAAATTTAAAAATGATCCTCAATATGATTTTAAATTATTTTTAAAAGCTCTATTTTGTATTAAGTTCTATGGAGTGATTCACGGTACAGCTGTCAGTCAGAGGCTCACTAACTTCTACAAATGTATTGGTGTGGAGTTAAAATATGGGAGTAGGAGCAAGTTAAAATCGTTTTCCAAGACATTCTATTTTCTTGCACTCTAATGATGACCACGCACTCTAACCCAGAACATTCCACGCAATTGACACCCTTTATAAATACACAAAGTGATTCAGAAATCCTTATGACACTTGATCAAAAATTAAGAGAAAACTGCAAAAGGTAGGAAAACGCCATTTTGACCATCGAAATTTCATCTCAGTATCTACGTTATAAAAGTTCAATCAAGTTTCTATGTGAATGTATGGCTTTATGGTGAGGCATCAAAGTGAGGTGAGTTTCATGATTGTTAAAGACCTCTCCCCATTCGTTTCAATGAGATTTTTTGGAGTAGTTTTTGGCTAATTGTGTCGCCATGGTAAGGCAAAATGGCAATAAAAGTAATAGCACACTTCATGGTGCCAAGACACATGTTTTGATATATAACTAATTAAAAAATATCAAACCATAAATTTTATCTAAGGCTATGAATATTTATTTCTTAAGACTGGGGTAGGTGATTTTAAAGACACCAGCAAGAATAACTTGGATTTTAAAAAATATGCAGCCTGAAAATCCCATTTCCTCTCAAACATCTGAATGCTCACCGCCAAACAACAAACAAAAAAGGCTTTTTCCAGCCCTGTGACTTCCACCAATTAGGACTTTTGTTCCTGCCATTGCCACGGGTGGGCGGAGCAGGAGCTGTAGAAATAAATGTAAAAATGTTTGTGCAAGAAGGTTGAAAGGAAATTACATAGAATCACCAAATTTGACATATGGTTCCCCTCAAGTGTGAAAAGGGTGGGATTGTATACGGGTCACCTCGACCTTGTTTCAAGGTAACAAGGTCACTTTTTCTATATTCGGCCTGTCAAGGTTTTTTGGGACAATAACTTTGGAAGGTAAAAACATAGGACCACCAAATTTGCTCCACACGAAGGGCTTCATGGTCACAACAGTCAACTTAGTGAATTTTTCCACATTGATACATTATTAAATGGTCCTTTTGGCAGGAGCATCTGGACCACTGTGGTCTATTTTTTATTGTTATAGCATGAAATTCTAAACAGTTTCTTAAATAAATTGTCTACTCTGGTTGATGTGACCACAATGTGATTTGTTTCAGGACAGATTTTTACTTTTTAGGACTAGTGAAAAACTATCAGGTTAAACGTCGACGTGTCCATGAAAAGGAACATTGATTTCTTTGAAAGTGCCAGAGGTCAGTGTTATTTAGACCCACCATGTGGGTGAAACAGTGATTGACTGTCAAAAAAGGAGGCAGGGGCTCCAGATTGAGTGTTTTTACCTCGACTACCTTCCCATTCCCTACCCATAATCCATCGGGTCATTTTTGTGGTTTGTATATTATTTCTCTCTTTTCTTTTTTAATGGGGAATGTTGGTGAAGAGGAGTGTTGAACTAAAAAAGATGATGTCATAGCAATGAGAGACAATATCTCAAAGAAGTAGTGATGTTAAAAAGGGTGGCAAAAATTGGCAGAAGAGCATTAGTAAAATATAACAATCAGAGTAAAAACAATAAGGGTTCCAAGCATCCCCTAAAAAAGTTTTAGGAACTGACTGAAAAGGGGTGTGTGAGTGAGAGAGAGAGAGAGAGGGAGAGAGAGAGAGAGAGAGAGAGAGAGAGAGAGAGAGAGAGAGAGAGAGAGAACGCGCTTCT
>JBCNYG010014734.1:0-10096 GCA_039654305.1 Porochilus rendahli | reverse complement strand
TGTCCAGGGTGTACTCTGCCCTCGCCCAGAGTCGGCTGAGATGGGTGCCAGCCTCCCTGCGACCCTAATTAGGAATAAGCGGTTCCAAAAATGAATGAATACCTCATTTGTTTTTTCCACACTTTCCAACAATCCAACAAACCATACAAACCGATTTAAAAACTATTCAAGAGGGTTGATTTACTCCCTGCCTTGTAGGCTACACTATTTATTGATAGAAAAATACAAGCTGTGCAATGCATGAACAATGTCAACAAATCAAACTTATGAACTGAAGTGCCTGATAATATTACAGTAAATCACACACTGTTCATTTCTTTAAATGTTCACCAAAAAAAAAAATCATTTCCACAGAACTATATCAGGGTGCAATATCTCTTGCAGCATTTTAAGTGGGGTTTACCCTTTATTTCATTCCTCAAACCTGGCATCTTTTAGTTTTCACAAGTGCATCAACATAAGGCGTCACATCATGAATGGTAGCCAATTTCAGGATGTTATTCAAGTTCTTGTTTGTGAGCCTTGTTTGTAGCTTTGTTTTATTTTATGTCCGTGCTTTCGTCAGTTGCAACTGAAAAAGCAATAAATGACTTTATTCTGCGATTCAATTGGCTGTCCGAATCCGCCGAAAGATCAGAAATTCAGTCTGCAACCGTCTTGCATGCATGCATGTTTTTACTAATTCCCTCTCAATAAATGGCTTTGAAGCCACCAATTTCATTAGCTATAATGTAGCTGGCTATCACTGCAGTATCAGTGATTTCTTGGCTACAAGTAAACACAGACTGCTGTTTCTTCAGAACCGCCAATAATTCATTCACCTTCTCTCTTCTCTGTTGTCCTTGAAATTTGTTATATGTCTTATTATATTCTTTCAACACTGAAACATGATGTGAACACAACACAGCTTTCCCATTTACTTCTGTGAATAAATATCAGGATGTCCATTTTTCTTGGAAAACTCTGCACTCTGCGTCCACTTTAACAGAGACCTTTTGGGGCAACAAGGTTGCCAAAGCATGTAATGTTCAAATTGGTCAGGCACATTGACAAGCTAGCTCTGGACTGGCTGTAGCCTACTTGTTCAGCCCCAGTACAAACAGTTTGCTTGCTTAACAGAATTGCTATTGCAACACCCACTGGACACATGTAGAACAGCAGTTTTAATCATTGAAAAATTGCAGCTTAATATTATGCTTTTGCCATATGTTTGACACCACTGATTAGGACATTAATAATTAAATAAAAAATGCTTTTTCTTCAAGATTAGGCTGCATAGTCGTCAGTTTGTTTCTGGCCTGTGATGGCCTGGCGAGCTGTCCAGGGTGTACTCTGCTCTTACCCAGACTCGGCTGAGATGATGAATACCCTAAATAGGATTAGGCACTTGAGAAAATGATTATATATAATTATCTTTATATTTATTTTTACAGCAACACAGTCATTGTATAGCAAATATCAATGGTAATTTTGAGAGCAATTTGAGCAAAAAGCAAGACCGTGGCGACAGTGGAAGGAAAAACACGAGGAAGAAACCTTGAGAGGAACCCGGCTCAGGAGGGAAACCTATCCTCATTTGGGTGAAACCGTAAAATACAAACCACATAAGAAAATTGATTCATTCATTTTCTGAACCGCTTATTCCTAATTAGGGTCGCGGGGAGGCTGGCGCCCATCTCAGCCATAAGAAAATTTGAAAACAGAATAATTAAAACAGATCTTTTGTGTGACAGGAGAATGGTGTGGAGAAGGTCATGATTACAGAGTCCATGCCAAACCACTACATGACTAAGTGTATATAATAATACACATTGAATGATGGTTGGACAAATATAATCAAGAAGCCCCAGATTGGACTAGCATGTGGTACTCATGCATGTTTAAGATATTGGTGTAGGATTCAAAGATGCATGTTTATGGAGAACAGATATGGATGATGGATCTTCAGGCATTGCTGGTAATTGAATTACTCTTTGTTTTTGTTAAGGTATACATGCTACTTCTGAGATCCCAATGATCCCGATCGTTCTGCTCTCTGAGTCCTATGATCCGTACTAATGTGCTACCACTGGTTGGAGTTCTGATCTTAGAAGCCCCTGCTGATAATGATCCATATGGACCTAAATATTTACTCAGAGCCTCTGAAAATTACTTTTCACTGACTGTTGATATAAACTGAAATGATTTAGGACTACAATTACTATTACAGCTATAAGATAACCTAGACTTCATGTTAAACTTTAGTGAAGTTTCTTCTTCTTCTTTTTCTTCTTCTTCTTACTTTTATGTCATTTCACCCGAATGAGGATGGGTTTTCTTTTTGAGTCTGGTTCCTCTCAAGGTTTCTTCCTCATGTCATCTAAAGGAGTATTTCCATCCAGCATCACTGCGGGTTTTCTAATTGGGGATGTGTAGGGTTTATAGAAAAATGTTTAATTTCTTCATCAAATTAGTTTTTACTATGTAAACCTGTTATTTATAAAAAGTGCTATACAAATATAGCACTCAACGTAGGTTAGTTTGAGACTCTGGCATCATCAATCTGGTCACATAACGCTGATATAACACTGATAAACAGTGAAAAATAAGCTGATATGATATAACTCTGGTATGATGCATAAAATGAGGATATAATGATGATATAACAATGAAATGAGGCTAATATAAAACTATTTTACCACCAGTATAACACTGCTGATATAATTCTGATATGACGCTGATGTAATGATGGTAAAATGAGGATATAACACTAATATAATAATGTTATGATGCTAATATAACGCTGAAATAATGCTGAAGTCACGCTGATATAACGCTGAAATGACATTGATACAATGCTAATATGACGCTGGAATAATGCTGATATAATGATGATATGACACTGATATGACACTGATATGACACTGATACAATGCTGATATGACACAGATACAATTCTGAAATGTTGCTGATATAATGCTGATATGACGCTCATAATGTTGGAATAATGATACAATGATGCTAATAAAACTCTGAACTATTGCAGATATGAGTTTCATTCAATGCTGATATAAAATGCTGATATAAAACTCTAATATTAAATGCTGTCATGACGTTGAAACAACGCTGATATAACGCTGATATGACGCTAAAATAATGCTGATATAACGCTGACATGAGGATGTTATAATGATGATATGACGCTGATATAATGCTGAAAGAATGCTGATATCATGGTAAAATGATGATTTGATGCTGATATTACACTGATATAATGCTAAAATAATGCTGATATGATGATAAAAAATATGCTGATATGAGACTGATCTAACCCGGCTATGATACTGATATGACGCTAAAATAATGCAGAAATAAAACGCTGATATAAAACTCTGATATAAAACACATATAATGCTCATATAAACAGATATGATGCTCATATAACGCTGACATGACGCTAATATAATACTGATATGATGCTAATATGATGCAGATATAATGCTGATATGATGCTGATACAATTCTGATATGACCCTGATGTAATGATGATAAAATGATGATATGACACTGATATAATTATGTTATGATGCTAATATAATGCTGAAATAATGCTGAAGTCACACTGATATAATGCTGATATAATGCAGATATAACGCTGATATGACACTTATACAATGCTGATATGATGCTGGTATATTGCGGATACAATGATGATATGACACTGATTTGAGACTGATACAATGCTGATATGACACAGATACAATGCTGAAATGACGCTGCTATAATGCTGATATGATGCTCATATAATGTTGGAATAATGCTGATATGAGGCTGATACGACTCTGATATGACACTTATATAATGCTTAAATGACGATGATATGACGCAGATAAAATGCTGATATGATAATAAAACAAAGCAGATATTATGCTTATATGAGACTGATGTAACCCTGTTATGATGCCGATATAACACTGATATAAAATGCTTATATAAAACTCTGATATAAAACGCTGATAAAATGCTGATATAAAACGTTGATAAAAAAGGCTGACATAAAATGCTGATATAAAACGCTGATATAGAATGCTGATATAAAACCCTGACATAAAATGCTGATATAAAACCGACATAAAACCCTGATGTAAAATGTTGATATAAAACGCTGATATAACGCTGACAAAAATGCTGATAGAAAACGCTGAAATCATGCTGATATAAAAAGCAAATAAAATGCTGTTAAATGATACAATGGTGCTACATAACACTGATAAATAACACTGAAATAAAACGTTGATATAATGCTGATATAAAACGCTGATATTAAGTGCTGACCAAAAAGAAAAAAATAATGCATAAATAAAACATGGACATAAAACACTGATATAAAATGCTAATATAAAACTCTGATAAAAAATGCTGAACTAAAACGCTGAAATAAAACGCTGACATAAAATGCTAATGCAAAACAATGATATAAAATACTGATATAAAAGCCTGATGTAAAACGAGGATACAATGCTGACATAAAATACTGATATAATTCAAAAATAAAACGCTGATATTAAACGCTGATATAAAGCTGACATAAAAAACTAATATAAAATGCTGAAATAAAACGCTGATAAAAATGCTGATATAAAACGCTCTAATAAAAATCTGTTAAACTGCTTATATAAAAGGCTAACGAAGATGTAAAACGCTGATACAAAACACTGACATAAAAAGCTGATATAAAACACTGATAAAACACTAACATAAAACGTTGATATAACGCTGATATAAAACGCTGAAATAAAATGCGGAAATAATGCTGAAATAAAATGTGATATAAAACCCTGACATAAACGCTTATATAAATCTCTGATATAATGCTGATAGAAAGCGCTGACAAAAACAATGACATAAAATGCTGATCTAAAGTGCTGATTAAAAATGTAGATGTAAAAGGCTGATATAAAATGCTGATTAAAAACATTGGATGACCAAAGCTGATATAAAACACTGACATAAAACTCTAATATAAAACGCTGATATAACTCAGGGATAAAATGCTGATATAAAACGCTGTTATAAAAAGATGACAAAAAATGCTTATATAAAATACTTATACAAAACGCTGATATAAAACACAATGGTATAAAACGCTGATATAAAATGGTGATAAAAAAGGCTGACCTAAAATGCTAGTATAAAACGCTGAAATAGCACGCTGACATAAAACGCTGATGTAAAACACTAATATAAAATGCTGATATATAACGGGGATATAAAATGTTGATAAAAATACGCTGATATAAAATGTGGATACAATGCTGTCATAAAACGCAGATATAAAAATGGAAACATGAAATGAAACATGGATATAATGCTAACATTCAACACGGATCAAACGATAATATAAAATGTAAATCTACTGCTGATATAAAATGCTGATATAAACGTCTATATAATGCTGATATAAAACATTGTAATAAAATGCTGATATATAATTGTAATATAAAACTCTAAAAAGAAAAACTGGTATAAAAAGCTGACATAAAACACTGATAGGAAACGCGGATATAAAATGCTTATGTAAAATGTTCATATAAAACCCTATTATAAAATGTTGATATAAAATGCTGACTAAAAAAGGAACTGTAAAACGCTGACATAAAAAGCTGATATAAAACACTAATATAAAACGCTGGTATAAAACACTGATATAAAATGCTGGTTAAAATGCTGATAAAAAATGCTTAAATAAAACACTGACGTATACGCGATATAAAATGCTAATATAAATAGAAACACTAAAACAATGAAATAAACAAAACGCTGATATAACCCTGACATAAAACACTAATGTAAAATGCTGAAATAAAATTGTGATATAGAAAATGCTGTTATAAAATGCTTATATAATGCTGATATAAAACACTGAAAAAATATAAAATGCTGACCAAAAAATTTATATAATATGCTGATATAAAATGATAAGTAATGCTGAATTAAAACGCTGACATAAAATGCTGATGTAAAACGCTAATATAAAACGCTAACATAAAAATGCTGATGTAAAATGCAGACATAAAATGCAGACATAACAAGCTGTAATAAAACGCTTACATAAAACAATGACATAAATCACTAATATAAAACGTTGATTAAAAAGGTAGATGTAAAACGCTGCTACAAAACAATGAAATAAAACACTGATAAAAAACGGTGACATAAAATGTTGATATTTAATGCTGATTTAAAAAGCTGAAATAAAATGCAAAAACAAAAGGCTGATATAAAACAACGATTGAAATTTCAGATAGGAAATGCTGGAAAAAAATTGCTGATATAAAACGCTGAAATAAAACGCTGATAAAAAAACGGCGACATAAAATCTGATATTTAATGCTGATTTAGAAAGCTGATATAAATGCAAAAATAAAAGGCTGATATAAAATTCCGATGTAAAATTCAGATATAAAATGCTGGGAAAAACGCTGATATAAAACGATAAAACAAATAACTTTGATATTAAAACACTAATCTAAAACTATGATATAAAACACTGGCTTAAAACTCTGATAAAAAACACAAATATAAAATGCTGAAATAAAACGAAGACATAAAACGCTGATTAAAAACACTGATATAAAATGCTGATACAAAACGCTGAAATAAAACGGAGATATAAAATAGCAATATAAAATGCTGACAATAAACGCTGATATAAAATGCTGACTTAACATGCTGGTAAAAAACTCTGAAATAAAAAGATGATATAAAATGCATATATTTAATTCTAATATAAAATGCTGACATAAAACGCTGATATTAAATGCTGATATAAAATGCTGAAATAAAACACTGGTATAAAAACGCTAATAAAAAACACATATAAAATGCTGATATAAACCGATCACATAAAATGCTAATACAAAACGCTGATAAAAAACGCTGAAATAAAATGCTGATATAAAATGATGATACAAAACGCTGACATAAAACACTGACATAAAATGCTGATATAAAATGCTGATATAAAATGCTGAAATAAAAAGCTGATATAAAATGGCAATAAAAAATTCAGATATAAAATTCTGATAAAAACACTGAAATAAAATGCTGATATAACATGCTGGTATAAAACTCTAAAATAAAAATCTGACAAAAAATGCAGATATATAATTCTAATATAAAATGCTGACATAAAACACAGATATAAAATGCTGATATAAAATTGTGAAACAAAACAATGGCATAAAACGCTGTATATAAAAACATAAAACACATACTGGATATAAAATGCTGATATAAACCAATTACAAAAAACGTTAATATAAAACACTGATATAAAATGTTGATACAAAATGCTGAAATAAAACGCTGATATAAAATGATGATTCAAAACGCTGACATAAAACACTGTCATAAAAAGCTGATATATCGCCGCGGGCTTGCTCATTAGGGATGTGTAGGGGGTTGTAGAGAAATTTTTAGATTCCTCCCTATTTAATATACTATGTAAAGCTGCTTTGCGACAATGTCAATTGTAAAAAGCGCTATACAAATAAAACTATATTAAAATGAATTGGATAAAAAAAGCTGATATAAAACGCTGATTAAAAAATGTAAATGTAAAAAGATGACTTAAAACACTGACATAAAACGCTGAAATAAAACCGTTGAAATAAAACGCTGATATAACCCTGATATAAAACATTATTATAAAACAATGAAATAAAACATTCATATAATGCTGACACAAAACTCTAATATAAAACACTCTTATATAAAAGCCTGGTAAAAAAATGCTGATAGAAAACGCTGATATAAAATGCTGATATAAAACACTCATATAAAACACTACCATAAAATTCTTATATTACACACTGAAATAAAACGCTAAAATCAAATGCTAATACAAAACACTAATAGGAAACGCTGAAAAAAATGCAGTGATGATGATACAAAACGCTGACATAAAACGCTGATATAAAATAACAATATAAACAGCTGACAGAAAATGGCGAAATAGTATTCTGATATAAAATGCTGTTATAAAACACAGATATAAAATGCTAAAATAAAAAGCTGACATAAAATGTTGACTTGAAATTCAGATATAAACTGCTGATATAAAATGCTGAAATAAAAAGCTGATATAAAATGGCAATATAAAATTCAGATATAAAATGCTGATAGAAAACGCTGATATAAAATGCTGACAATAAATGCTGGTATAAAATGCTGATATAACATGCTGGTATAAAACTCTGAAATAAAAAGATGATATAAAAATGCAAATATATAATTCTAATATAAAACTCTGACATAAAACGCTGATAAAACATAAAAATGTAGATGTAAGATGCTAAAATAAAACACTTACATAAAATGCTGATATAAAACATCCATATAAAGCTGACACAAAACACTAATATAAAACGCAAAAAAAATACGCTGATATAAAAGGCTGGAAAAAATGCTGATAGAAAACGCTGATACAAAACACTAATAGGAAACGCTGAAACAAAATGCAGATATAAAACGCTAATACAAAACGCTGATATAACCCTGATATAAAACATTGATATAAAACACTGATATAAAACATTCATATAATGGTGACAACAAAATGCTAATATAAAACTCTGGAAAAATACGTTGATATAAAATGCTGATATTAAACGCTAACATAAAACACTGCCATAAAATGCAGATAGAAAACGCTGAAATAAAATGTTGATATAAAACAATGGCATAAAATGCTGAAATAAAATGCTAATAGAAAACACTGATAGAAAATACTAATATAAAGCTGATAGAAAACGCTAATATATAAAAAGCTGATCTAAAACGCTAATATTACTCTGATCCAAAATGCAGATATAAAACTATGATCTAAAACGACTATATAAAACGTTCATAGAAAACTCTGATACAAAACATTGATTTAAAATGATATATACAACACTGACATAAAACGCTATAAACGATATAAAAAGCTTATATAGAACACACACATAAAATGCTGAAAAACACTGGCATAAAACGCTGATAGAAAACGCTAATAGAAAACACTGATAGAAAACGCTGATATACAGCTGATAGAAAATGCTGATAGAAAACGCTGATAGAAAACACTGAAATAAAACACTGATAAAAAATGATGATACAAAACGCTGACACAAAACACTGACATAAAAAGCTGATATAAAACGCTGATTAAAAAACATCAATTTAAAAAAGATGACTTAAAACACTAACATAAAATGCTGAAACAAAAACGCTGAAATAAAACACTGATTAAAAATATAGACGTAAAAGGCTGAAATAAAACAGTGACGTAAAACGCTGATATAACTCTGATATAAAACGCTCATATAACCCTGATATAAAACATTGATATAAAACGCTGATATAAAACATTCATGTAATGCTGACACAAAATAGTAATATAAAACGCTGAAAAAATAAGCTGATATTAAAGGTTGGTAAAAAATGCTGATGGAAAACGCTAATATAAAATGCTGATGCAAAACACTACGGTGGCCTGGAAGTGCAAAACAAAAATACATTTTCAGAAAACATGAATACATTTTCAGAAAACACAAATACATTTTCATAAAACAAAAATATATTTTCAGAAAACACAAATACATTTTCAGAAAACACAAATACATTTTCAGAAAACACAAATATATTTTCAGAAAACCATGTTTCAATAAAAAGCTGATATGAAACACTGATAGAAAACAAAAAAGAAAATGGTGCTATATAATGCTCACAAATAACACTGAAATAAAACGTTGACTTTACACACGCAACATCCACCTCGGCTGACTGCTGCACACGACACGTTGGCACTTTACAGACACTTGTCACTTTTCGCACACAGTCACTTTACAGACTCTCAAGGAAATAGTCACTGAAAAACTAATACCTGCTACTACCTAATACCTACTACCTGCACTTATACACTTTGTTACATTGTTTACACTTCACATATGTTCCATATTTTATATTTTATATTGAATTTATTTTTTTATTTTATCATTTCTAACCCCCCCCCCCCTTGTAATTTAATATCCCTAAAGTTATAGTTATTGTTCCTTTGTTATTGTTTGATAAT
>JBCNYG010014723.1:0-10097 GCA_039654305.1 Porochilus rendahli | reverse complement strand
TAATAATAATAATAATAATAATAATAATAATAATAATAATAAGAAGAAGAAGAAGAAGAAGAAGAAGCAGAAGAAGAAGACTTTAAATATGAATGAGATATATTTATTGAATGGTTACACACAGTAGCTATGTTGCATGTACATTCAATAATAATTAAGGTGTAAGGCAGTTTGAACGACTAAATTCCTTTACATTGTTCATACATGACACACCTTTGAGAGAGGCATGTCAAGACAACTGTCCATCAGAGACGAACTGTACAACATGACGTGAAAAACACTAAACTAGGACCAGTACTCATCCGGGTGAGACAGGAAAGTCATATAACTATCATATACTGTATGTTTTAGCTCTTCTAATGATCAACACGGGCCACATCATTTAGTTTTATAGTATTTGTTTTTTCGGTTGAACTGAATATTTTGCCTTTTTTTTCATTTAAGCAAATAAATACATGTGAACGTAAAAGCACTAAACGACATAAAATTAAGTATTATTTTTATTTCCCAGATAGAGAGCTGTAATCCTATTTAAATCTGCTCACTGAACCTTGTAAATTAAATCCTACTGTGAATTCTGAACATCACAAGCTCCATTCAATCAGTCTGTTTGTTTAGTAATCATGAAAACAACAAGCAGAACTGAGCTAGAAAAATAGCACAGTATGATGAACAGTAATTAGAATATTTGGTTAAATTAAATTTAAAGGCTTCTCCGGATCACGTGTCATCATCAGGATAAGCATAACCTGCCAAACCTGCCAATGAATTCCATCACCTACAGCTAAAGAAGTTGATTTCTATTTCATTTCTTTTATTAAAATTTCCAATGTTTAATTTTTGAAGTACATTTAAAAAAAACTCAAGAAACTAAATTGTAATTTCCCCTTTAATTTAGTTTTTGCAATTTAACCTTGTTTTAAGTCCGATTATACATAAAATGGGTAAAATATTTTTTCTTTCCTCTTCGTTAAGATGCCTTACCTTCAGTGGTCATGAAGATGTTGGCACACAGGAGGAGAAGCAACACGGCGGCAACACGGAGCTCCATTCTGAGAGTGAGTCAACATGTACAGATTAACCTTTTCTTCCGTTGCACGCAATCACTCTCACTTTGGAGGTTCAAAGACTTATAATTTGCATTCCTAGTAACGCCTTCCATCATCCTCTAGCGTGTCTAAGCACATTGCTTTCACATGTGACATTGGATATTGAATTTCGTATTTAATACTCCAACAATGGTTGGAAAACACATAGATTGAGTGTGTGGCAGATAGGCGAGTTAGGAAAAATGTTAGGGGAAAAAAGTCCTTTTTGATGTCTACTTGAGAATTGAGGGTGGGTTAGGTGTGAGTGTGTGTGAATAGCTGTGTGTGTTAGCCCTACGATGGTCTGATGAGCTTTTCTGGGTATGCCCTGACTTGTCCAGTGTCAGCCAAGAAAGGCTCCGGCCTCCATTAGACTAGGATTAATTGAATTAAGTGGTTCGGCACAGGAGTGAGAATAAGAGAGTAAATAATGCTAAATAAACAACAAAATAATTATGTAATATGAACTGAACTACATCACTCAGGCTCGGCTCTGGCGTTTCTGCCTGGATGTTCTTCCTGTGTTATCGTGGGTTTCCTCCAGGTAGTCCGGTTTCCTTCCACAGTGCTAAAACATACACATTAGGCTAACTGGTGGTTCCAAATGAGTGTAAGCGTGAGTGGTCGTGTGTGTTGCCCTGCGATGGTCTGACGAGCTGTTCAGGGTGTACCTGCCTTCGCCCAGTCCTGGCTGAGATGGGCTCCAGCCTCCCTGCGACCTTCAGAGGATAAAACGGTTCGGCAAGTGAGTGAGTAAGTGAATTAAATCAGACACTCTTCCCTACAGAAATATAAGGTTAACTTTATTATTCTATTTAAGAAAGAATCGATTTCGAAAAATGCAGAGGCAGGCATGACCACACACCAAAACTCCTCTGAAAGGAATCACGTGTAAGGCTCGGATTAAATACACAATTTTTCCCCCTACAGTAAATTTAATTTGATTCCTTACATATTTGTGTGAGATGTTGGTTTTGTAAAAGTCTGTAACTGTTGACTGATTGTGAAAAGGATGTTTATAACTGACAGATCTGTGAGAGATGAAAAATACAATGGTTTTAAAACATCAGTAAAACTACGCTTATTATTATCATTGGCACGGACTTGTTACATCCTGTACAGCAGTCTGGCATGACAGTGACTCATTAATGACGGTGGTTAATCTTGTTTGTTGAACAATAAATTTGTAAGGAACAAGAAATTGCCTGAAAACAAATGACTATAACTTTAAAAGGAACGGTTAGAAACAGGGGAGGAGTGTACTCTAAAATAAATAAATAAATACATCTGTAAACACACTGAATAGAATGTTACTGTTGAAGAAATATTTATTAACTACATATTTACACACAAATCCTGATGAAGAATAACTGAGCGGGTTATTATAGTAAATGAGAACATTGTAGACACCTAGAATATGCAGGAGGAGACGTTGTGTTAGGTTTTTTATGGTTATACAAATCAAGCATCGTTAAACTGTTGAACTTCTCTCTGTTTCACGGTAGCCAGGCTGAGGAGATGCAAAAGCATCTCTCGTCTTGAAATGCTGCTCAACACAGTGCCTCCTTCTGCAGGACGCTTATACCAGCTGTCTTCGGAACAGTCAGGATCCAGAACACAACTCTCTGGTGGGGGAAACAAAAATAATAATGATGACACTAGATGTTCTCCTTTATTTTTCTTTTATGATTTTTCTAAACAAAAGCTCACGTGTAGCAATCAAACCCCGCACCTGCGCAGGTGAGGACATTCTATATAGCCACGCCTCTACAGAGGACCACACTCTGACTGTCGTATACCATGTGAACTGACCAATCATGTGTCGATTACCCCGGTGACTGTGGATAAACCCTTGAATGTTGTGAAATAAATGGGAGCGCTGCTGAACCATGTGCCTGTGTTGTGCTGTGCTGTGCTTATGTTTCAGAGAATCCTGGAGAGAGAGGGTAAAATCTCAGAATTGGAAGAGTATCTAAAACCAAGCCTGGGAGAAAGTCCTTTTATCTTAAAATAAAAAAAAAAATCAAAATCAAAAAGGTAAAACTTGCAACACATCAAAAGGCACAGCATCATTAATCAGAGTTTCAGTCACAGACTTTGATTTTGTAAAGACTGGAATGACACCTGCAGTGTCACTACTTGCACAACTGCAACTAGATTCCTTCTGAGAATATTTTACTATTTGCATGAATGTCAAGAAAAGAAAAAAACTGACTTAAGAAAGCTTTCTGTGCTAGTAATATCACGTAATAGTTGTTTGGTGTAATACTGGGCTTCACTGAGACAACAAGAGATATTCACACTGCTTTTTATCTCTAATTCAAATGGCTGTGAGGAGTATTGTTGACACGTGTGATGTGTTTTTGTCTGTCTGTCCGCAGTTGCATTCTGCTCTCTAACTCAAAAAACGCCATTACCAGTCATCACTATTTTTGATGTGTATGTTGTGACTGGGTAACTAACATGCATATTGATTCTCGTTTTGCTTCAATATTAGATATGGCCGCCGCAGCTGCCATTTTAAATTTGCATTCTGTGCACTAGCTCAAAAACACAATCACACATCTTACCAATTTTGGTGTGGATGTTGGGACTGTGTGACCTGATCGGTTTTCATCGCAGTATAACATCCAATATATTCACTTCAGCTGCCATCTTGAATTTGTATTTTGCGCACTAGCTCAAAAACAACATTACTGATCACTACCATTTCTGGGGTGGATATTGGGACTATGTACCCACACAAACCTATCGATTTCCTTCACAGTGCAAAATCCAGTATGGCCACCACAGCTGCCATCTTGAATTGAAAACACCATCACTGATTATCACCATTTTTGGTGTCTTGGGACTGGACGTAGCTCTTATATTTATAAATTTTTTTAACATTAACTGATATTATATGGATTTGGAAAGAATGACTAGATAAATACCACTGTCTTCTCTTTTTTGCCTTTCATGGCTTTTAAAAAAATACATAGCCCAAACAAAATAACAACAACAACAACAAAAAAATTGGGATTGAAATAAATGGATTCTCAAAAGCGTCAGCCCATGAATTAACACTTTAATTTGATGGATAGTTTTCAGCATTCCAGTAATCTTGGGAGCTATATTGTCAGGGGCATTAGTCCCTGCCTGGGTCTTCCAAGGCAAATTGGTCCCAGGGCATGGGACACCTTGATGAAACCATACCACGGATGTAGGACAAACTTGCCCGGAAAAGGGAAACTGTGGCACCCGCTTGGAGCCAGACCTGTGAAGGGGGAACTCACCGGTGATTGGCTGGTGGCTGAACCTTAGCCACTTGGGGCTCTGCCAGAAAAGCCACAAGAAGCCACTACCTTTGAGGTTGGGTGCAATTTGAGCTGGGTAGTGGCAAGGGTGGAGGCATGGGTGTACCAATGCCTGGCATCACAATCTGGCTGTCGGGACAGGGAATGTCACCTCACTGTTGGGAAGGAGCCTGAGCTAGTGCTTGAGGTTGAGTAGTACCAACTAGATATAATTGGGCTCACCTCCACACACCATGTTGGCTCTGAAACCGTACTCCTGGAGAGGGGCTGGACTCTGTCTTATTTTGGAGTTGGCCAGGAGAAGAGGTGCTGGGTTGGTGTAGGTATCCTCACAAATTACTGGCTGGTGTTGGAGCTCTCCTTTGTGAGTGAGAATATTGCCTCTTTGTGACTGCAAATTGCAGCAGGGAAGGTTCTGACTGTTGTTTGTGTTTATGCACCAAATGACTGTTTGGATTACCCAGACTTCTTGGAGTCTGTAGGTGGTGTCCTGGAATGGGTGCCACCTGGGACTTCACTAACTTCAATGCCCATGTGAGCAAAGTGACTTGAAAGGGTGATTGGGAGGAACGGCCTTCCCTTCTGGGCTTCTGTGCTGGGTATGGACTGTCCTAAACTAACACCATGTTCGAGAATAGGGTGGTTCCTAAGTGTAGACTTTGTAATCGTATCATCAGACATTTGGCCATATGTCTTGAACACTCAACTGAAGAGAGGGGCAGAGCTGTCCACTAATCACCACCTGGTAGTGAGTTGGATCCGGTGGTGTGGAAGACTTTCGGACAGACTTGGAATTCCCAAATGAGTAGTGAGAGTGATCTGGGAATATCTGGAAGAGACCCCTGTCCATGAGATCTTCAACTCACATCTCCAGTAGAGATTTTCGCCAGTAGAGATGTTCTGGGGGAATTTGGGGACATGGAAACTGAATGGTCCATGTTCAGGACCTCCACTGTGGAAGCAGCTTCCAGGAACTGTGTCCAGAAGGTCCTTGCTGCCTGTTGCAGTGGCAACCTAAGAACCTGCTGGTGGACACCTGTGGTGAAGAAAGCTGTCAAGCTGAAGAAGAAAGCAGGTATTGAGCATCCAAAAATGTGGGCATGGAGTTCAGGGAGACATAGTTAATTGGTGGAGGAATCACTTTGAGGATCTCCTCAACCCAGCCACCATGTCCTCCACTGATGAGGCAGAGTGTAAAGATTTGGGGAAAGGTGAGGGCATTACCCCTGCAGAGGTCACTGAGGTAGATCAAATGCTTCTCGGAGGAAGGGGTGGATGAGATTTGCCCCAAGATGAGGAAGACTTGGATGTTGTAGGGCTATCTTTGTTGAAAAGCCTCTTCAGTGTTGCATGGCAGTCCGGGACAAAACCTGTAGGGTGGCAGATTGGGGTGGTGGTCCCCATTTTTAAAAAGGGGGACCAGAGAATGTGTTCCAATGATCGGGATCACACTGCTCATCCTCCCCAGGTAAGTTTACTCAACAATACCGATTGACCGATTGTCAAACCTCAGGAGGAGCAGTGTGGATTTCAGCCAGGTCATGGAACATGGACCAGCTCTTTATTCTTGCAGAGCTCCTGAGGGGATCATGAAAGTTTGATCAGTCTACATGTGTTTTGTATATTTGAAGAAGGCCTACAACAATGTACACTGAGGGAGTATGGGGTACTGGGGTAGCTGTTGTGAGCCACAAGGTCCCTGTGTAACCAAAGCGAGAGGTGCATCAACATTATTGGCTCAAAGTTAGATGCTTTTCCAGTGTATGCTGGATTCCACCTGGGCTGCTCCTTGTTACTCATCCTGTTTGTGGTTTTCATGGACAGAACCTCAAGGCATAGTTGTTGAGAGGAGGGTGTTTGATTTGGGAAAGTCAGGATCGCAACTGTTCCTTTTGTGGATGATGTGGTTCTGTCAGTGACTTTAAAATGGAGCACTGGAGCAGTTCGCAGCTGAGTGTGAAGCAGCCAGGTTGGGAGTCAGCTCCTCCAAATCTGAGGTCATAGTTCTCAACCAAAAAAAGGTGGCTTGCTCTCTCTCTTCACACAAAGGAATTCAAGTATTTTGGGATCTTTTTTGCGAGTGATGGTAGAATAGACCAGGACACGGGCTGCACCGGTTTATTGTGGTGAAGACAAGAGCTGAGCCTAAAGGCATAGCTTTCGATTTACCAGTCCATCTATGTTCCAACCCTCCAGTATGGTCTTGAGATCGTGGATACAAATGGCCAAAATTAGTTTCCTTTCAAGGGTATCTGGGCTCATAGGATGAGGAGCTTTTTTTGGGAGGAAGCCCAGGGCAGACCCATAACTCACTGGAGCACTGGGAACACTCTGGAATCCATTAAGAGGAGCTAGAGAGTGCTGCTGGGGAGATGAATGCCTGGCTTTCCCTTCTAGACCTGTTCCCTATGCAACTTAGGAGTCGATGGACCGCCGGCAAATGTGCATCGTAATCACACCTTAAGGTGATATAATTAACCATACCGGCATCCACACTGGAAGCGATGAGCGAAAAGCGATTTGAGTGAATTGGCTCATGACACACGTGAATCTCGTACCTGTCTAGGTCTACTTGTGTAAAGTGGCTCTTTTGCATGTTTCCCACTTCCAAATGTTTCCAAGTGAAACCATGAGCATTGGACAGCTAGTTCCTTACAGAAAGTGTAGATCTGCAGGCAGTATCTAGCTGGTTCACTAATAAATATGTTATGGGCAGCTTATATTAGAGGCAGCTGTAGCCTAATGGTTAGAAAAGCGGCTTTTGGTCCGAAAGGTCGCTGATTTGATTCCCAAACCTGGAGGGAAAATGTGTGGTGATGGGGGAGTGAGTTGCACCTTCCCTTCCTCCACCTTCAGGGCTGAAGTGCCCTTGAGCAAGGCACGAACCCCCAACTGCTCCTCGGGTGCCCCAATCTGTGTGGCAACCCACTGCTCCGAGTGTGTGAGCTCACTGTTTACGTGGGTTTGCTCACTTTGGATGGGTTAAATGCAGAGGTAATAACTTCCCTCGCGGGATTATTACAGTATAACAATTATAATAATAATAATAATAAAAAATACAAATATCATAATTAATTATTTAATACTAATAATAATAACAAATATTTATAATGATCAAGTATAGAATTAAACATATTATTAGCCAGTTATCATCCTTATAAAATGTCTGTCCTCATAAAGCACAGGATATTTAGATAATGCTGATGTAGGTGGAATCATTCAACTCGTGTTTTTTTGTTTCCCTTTACATTTTTTTAGGAACTTATTGAATGGTGCTTTGAGGGATCTTTAAGCTCTGATTGGTAATCACTCAAATCATGCAATGTGAAAGTTCAGCTCAGTTGAACTCGCAAACCACCTCCTGTTTCTAGAGAAAATTTCACCTCTCATTACTCATTTCACTGGCTTTCACTGACTTTGCATGGTTGCTTGTTGCTCATCACTTCCTTACTTCCTTACATCCCTCAAATATTTCGAGCAGTTAAAGTGAGGGACGGGGTCGTGGTACAGCATGGAGGTGTGATCAGTGATTGGGGCAGATATGGCTCAATTTTTTTGAAAAATAAGTCAGGGTAAAAAAGTTTGTCCACTCACTTTTGAGCCAGATATGATTACTAGTCCACCTATACATTCTGTCTCTGTCTCTGTCACACACACAAAGAGAGATATGTAGTGATGTGTTCTGACATTGCACTTGCTCGGGGGAAAATTCCACTCTTCTTCTTTCTCTTAGTTTTCTTTCACCAACAAAAGAGTCTAATTGTCTAAATCTATCATCAACACATCTCACACCTGTAATTTGGTAAGTTTTTATATGGGCTAAGCTTCCCGTTTCCAGTCCTTAATGGGAATATTATGAAAACATTAAGTCTATAAATTCTCTTTGTATGTCATAAATAAAGGAGAGAAGCATCCTTGAAAGGGTATGTTTGCTTTAGTGATGCTGCTCCCAGGCCTGTAGGGGAAGGCAGACAGCTGAACAAAGGAAACTGTATTTCGATATTACTTGTAACTTCATTCCAGGAACAGCTTTTACTTAATGGGGCATACACACATAAAGCAATACGTTTGATGCTCATTGATTTACCACAAAAGTTTGTCACCAGGGTCATGCTCAAACAAAGCAGTTCACTCATTGCCCGGATGTTCCAGGCTGTAGCTGCCTAGGTAACCCTCTTGAATATTTCTCACCACAGCTCTAGTGTGTATGAACATTGTTACGATTCAGCGATGAAGGTTTAAACCAGGTTTACTGTACTTTACTTCCCAGATCATACAGTTTATAGATCAAACAATTACATTACTCTGGCTGTCTGCCTTCTTCACCGTAATGTAATCTAGTAAACATAATGACTGGCTATATCACTGATTATCCCGATCAAATTCAAATAAATCCTTATTAATAACACACTGTATTGTAAACTGCAGTAAGGTCGAGTCCAGATAAAACCTAACACATGCAGGCTAAAAAAAAAAATAATAATAATAAATAATAATAATAAATGATAATAAATATAAAAATATATATTAATAATAATTATATATATATATATAATAATTATATATATATAAAAATAAATACTATTTGCTAATTTATTTTTGTCATGTTTGAGTAAACATTCATTCATTTATTCATTTTCTAAGCCATTTCATCTTAATTAGGGTAGCATGAAGGCTGGAGCCTATCTCAGCCAACTCTGGGCGAAGGCAGGGTACACCCTGAACAGCTCGCCCGGCCATTGCAGGGCCAACACACACGCACAACCAATCACACAATCACGGGCGATTTGGAACAACCAATCAGCCTACTGTGCATGTCTTCAGACTGTGGGAGGAAACCGGAATACCCGGAGGAAACCAATGCAAGTACAGCCGTGGAAAATGCTGATGATCTTAGAAATTCAGATTCATGTTATTTGTTATTAGTATATACCTTGTAAGTGCAGACCCAATTAAAGCCCTCTGTCCGTGATACTATACACTCACAAACCCTCCAAACACTCACCAACTCATTTACCAAAACGCTTAATCCTATTAGGGTCCCAGGGAGCGTAACTCAGCTGGCACATTGCTGAGGCGGGGTACACCCTGAACAGTTTGCCAGACCATCACAGGGCAACACGCTATCACTCACACTCACATCTAGGGGCAATTTGGGAACAGCCAATTAACCTAACTAACCTAACGTGCAACCTTGGACTGAGGAAAGGAAACCAGAGTACCCGGATGAAACCCACACAAGCACAGGGAGAACATTCAAACTCCACACAGAAGCACCTTCGCTGAGCCTGGGACTTCAACCCAGGAACTTCTTGCTGTGTGCCAGACAGGCTAACCACTACACACCACCTTGCCACCCCCTTCCAGACCATTTTAAGAATACATAAGATTTTAAGGGCTTATGTATTGTACTAGATGTGTGAACACAGCATAAGTTATGCAATTTCTCCCTGAAGTTGCTTAGCGTCTGCTGTTTTCCTAGACTGTTGGGTACTTCATGCCAATTTCTTCTTTCGCGCCATGATTTTGTGATTCTTGTCTTGAACAATGTTTGTTTTGTTGATACTTTGGTTTTGATAAAACAAGCCTGCTCTTGAATAAGTCTCTAATTTATGATAATATGCGATATTTTATTAATTCATTCATTTTCTGAACCGCTTATTCCTAATCAGGGTCACGGGGAGGCTGGCGCCCATCTCAGCCGACTCTGGGC
>JBCNYG010014590.1:0-10105 GCA_039654305.1 Porochilus rendahli | reverse complement strand
TTACAGCAACAAGGTCCAGGGTTCGAGTCCCTGGCGTTTCTGTGTGGAGTTTGCGTGTTATCAGTGTTCTTGTGTGGGTTTCTTCCAGGGACTCCCTATTTCTCTTCACATGCACAGTAGGCTAATTGGCTGTTCCAAATTGCCTCTGGGTGTGGATTTGATTGTAAATGGTTGTGTGTGCACTGGCGCTGCGATGACCTGTTGAGCTGTTCAGGGTGTCCCCTACCTTTGCCCAGTGTTGGCTGATAGAGCTCCCCCCTGCAACCCTTGTGGGATTAAGCGGCTTAAGAGTGAGTGGTGATGAGAGTTTATGTGTTTTCTTTGTGTGTGTGTGTGTGGTTACGAATACATGTGTGCATACATGATCTCTTGTGAACCGCAGTGGAGAACAATGTGAGCCTCCAGTCATGTGAGTCATGTTTGTTTGAAACCATGTCTCATGTCTCCTGCCATCCTGTCAACCTAATCATGCATAACGTGTATTACATGACCAAGGCAAACTGTTCTCTTAATTCCTACTTTAATTCCACCAGGACATCAGCTGCTGCACCACTGAAAGCCTACATGACTACGGACAAGTTCAACTGTGAAGCCTGCATACATTCGAGTGTTTATCTCTTCAATAACAGATATCCGGCAGGTGTGTTGTTTGAGAAATTGCATGATATTCTCAGGTGTGATGTATTTTATTCATAATGACAAATTATTTAATTTACTCAAATGGAACTTTTATGTATATCCTCTACTGCATTAGGAACACCATGTAAAATTACATAATATGCAGTAATAAGGAAATTGTTCTAATTAGGAAATTTAATTTTATCCACATCCCCACACCTCTGCCCCCCACCCCTGCCCCCCATTTGAAGTTGAGCATGAAGGTTGTAAGACTGTAAAAATTAAGGTAAATATTTATTAAATTGACTAGGTTTTTATTGTAAGAATTATCAATGTAGTTTGTAGTCTGAGTTTAATATTTTAATGTGAAGTGTCCTCACCACCCTAGTAGGATTAAACACTTTGGCGAGTGAGTGAGTGAGTGATGAGTAAATTATATTATATTATATCGCATTAAATCATCCATCCATGCAGTATTTACACCTCTTATCTGTCAGGGCTGTGAAGGAAGCTGGAGCCAATTCCAGCTGAGCTTGTTCAAGAGATCGGGTAAACCCTAAACTGGTTGCATATTGCAGCACCTATATAATGTGATGTGATGTGATGTCATACCATGTCATGTGATATCCCAGTAAAAAGTTTTAAGTGATTAACGTGACAAACTGTGAATTTTTAAACTCAGACTTAAATCTTCAACGTATAGGGCCCAACACAGTTATAAGGCAGGTATAACTGTCTTGACAGTAACACAGATCACCAGTTAGACTCAAAACTGAGCTGTGGATACTTCTCTTTAAAAAATTAAAAACAAACAGATCTATGAGGTAGTTGTGTGCACAAGAGAAGGCACATTCTTAAATTTTAATGAATTGTATCCATATTAATAAAGCACTTTATTATCAGTTTCAGATGAATAAAATTTGTATCCTTACTCTTAATTGGCCATGAATAGTTTCATCTTGCACATAAAAAGATATGTGTACAGAACAGGGTGGCATGGTGCTCTTGTGGTTAAAAACATCCGCCTCATGGCAAGAAGGTCCTAGGATTGAGTCTCGGGCTCTGCATGGATGTTCCTGTGTGGAACTTGCATCTTCTCTTGTGTGGATTTCTTCTGGGTACTCTGGTTTCCTCCCACGGTCCAAGCCATGCACATTAGGTTATCTGGTTGTTTGAAATTTCCCCTAGATATGAGTGTGAATGGTTGTGTGTGTGCTGGCCCTTTGATGGTCTGGCGAGCTGTTCAGGGTGTATCTCGCTTTGAACCAGAGTTGATTGAGATTGGCTGCAGCCTCCCTGCAATCCTAGTAGGATTAAGCAGTCCGGGAAATAAAGAAAAAGGATGAAGAATACAGTATATGTCTTTCAAAATTCAAGAGGTTTTTTTTGTCAAATGTGCAGTTATACACGTACAACCTGCAGTGAAATGTTATTCTGAATCACTTCCCAGACTGTGTCCTGGTCTTGAAAAAAAAATTTCCACAACATTCCAAGATATGGAACCAGAAGCATCTAATAATTTACGTAGCTTGATACTTCTAGTTATAAAAGACCTGACAACTTTAAATGTACGATATATAGAGGGTATTCAAAGTTCTGAAATATGTACCAGTCAGTCATAAAATTTACACTGTCTGACTGGTCTGCAGCTAGTCATCCCCATACAAGTTACTATGCAGTGTAAGCTCTGACACCTTTCGATCATAGCCAACATTACCAGTTTCAGCAGTTTGTGCATAAGACACTCCACAAGACCCATTGTTTTGGAGATGAACATAACCAGTCATTTACATATCCTAATGTAGTCTTGGCAAAGTCACTCAGATTTAAAAGGACACCTTCTCATTTTCTCCTGTTTCCAACATGTATTTCTGGACATATATGTGCTGCCATCTAGTGATTTTACATAGTGTTACATTAACATGATTTTTTAATATATTTTTTTTTCAACAGGGAATATAATTGTCAGATCAAAATAGTAAGGCACAAAAAAGAAGACATCAAATATTAAATTTGCACACTACTACAACCCTGAGTTGAACTGGGTGGGAATACTATCTGAATGGGATGCCAGGGCATCATGCATACACATCTTCAAACATCTGTTTATATAATGGGTAATTTAGCCAAGCCAAATCCATCTACTGGTATGGTTTTTGGGAGATAGGAGAAAACCAGAGAACCTGGAGGAAACCCATGTGGACAGATGGGAGAACATGTGAAACTCCAATTGGAGATCAACTCAAGTTTATGATTGAACTAGGGCTCCAGGTGCTGTTATACTGTACATTAGTGTTATATGCCTAGATGGAGCTCTAAACCTCTTTTTTCTTCCAAGAAATAAAGTTCGAATGAAACATCACACCTGAAACTTATATTTCGGTCTCTTGTACTCATTATTTCTGACAAAGATACTGTGCCCACAACCCCCCCAGACTATTTAATTCAAACCTTAGACTTTTAAGAAGGATTATCTTGCTGTCTAATACAAAGTAAAATTGTAAAAATTGTAAAAAAGTTCTCAAAATTCTTCACCTTATGGCAGGACTACTATCACTCTTCATGCTACTCATTTGAAGGTGTATCTTGAATTGTATTCTGTCCTAACTGCAAGCTGCTATACTCTTTCACCCAGTAAAGGAAGGCCATGAGGCTATAAAGCTTATTCTGATTTTCATATTTTTACTATTACATAATGGCATTAAATTAAATCCTTTAATCAACTTCAGCTCATAGTAGTAATCGCAACCACAGTCAGATGATCCAAGTGCAATATGATTGGGATACATTGCATTATGTAATATGATTATTGGATATTCAAAAATCAATAAATACTTGTGCAGGAAATTTGATTCATTACAAATACAACAAATTACATTATCCTTCAACTGCAGCATGCAGAATGTTGAGACAATGAAAGACAAGCTAACAGTATAAAATTACGTGGAAGCAATTTACAGTGAAGTACCACATATACATATATATAGATGTGTAATGATCAGATGACTGATACATCAATTGTAAAGACAACAATTAAAATAAATCAAGCCAACATTCAAAAATAGATCTATTAAAATAATAAAAAAAATAGTTTTATTATTAAAATATTTTTTATAAATGATTATTGTGTGCATTATTATTGAAAAAAAGATTCAGCTGATTCAGATTCTTTCATGAATAACTAAAGGTGGCATACTTTCGCCTCACAGCAAAGTTAGTAACTCATGGCCGAAAAGGATCTTTGTGTATGAAGTTTGCATGTTCTTCTTGAGTCTGTGTAGGTTTCCTCTGGATGCTCTGGTTTTCTCCCACAGTCCAAAGACAAACTATTTCAAATTTCCCATAGGTGTAAACATACATGTTAATGGTCATTGCATCCGTGTTAGTCCTGTAATAAAACAGTGGTGACTAGTTCAGGGTGTACCCCAGCTCTTAACTAAACTTAGTTGGGATCGAATCCAGCTTCTCCTACAACCCTGACAGATAATCAGTATACATAATGGATGGATGGAGGATTGAATAGTGAATTAATAATGAAAGCCCAATCGGTCACATCTAAATCAAATACTACTAAGCTGAAAATTTCGGCAAATATCAAATTGTCGCCTTAAGAAACATAATTGTATCGTATCACAAAATAGTACTGTATGGATTGCCTGAGGTTTTCAACAATAATATCCATGTACTGACTTCTTTATTTTGCTGCAAGAAAGTTTTCTTTAGTTGCCCTTTGTACAGTATTTGTTTCAGAAAGAGTTTACCACATTAAGCTGTTTATGAATTGTCTTGTACTGAGAATGAGCCCTTTTAGTACACTCTTTTCTCAATCTTTTCTTTTTCATTTATATTTATATTTATATTTATATTTATATTTATTAGCATACCCACTGACTGTAAAGTGATCTAAGAGCCTAGAATAATTTCAAACAGCACAGCACATAATAATAAGAACAATATTATTGTTGTTGTTGTTGTTGTTGTTATGATTATTATTATTACTATTATTATATGTTGTTGCTATTATTATTATTCACGTTATCAGCAGACTCATGCCAGGCCACATCAAACTACCCAGCATGCCCTGCAGCTCTTAAGTCTCCAGACTTTTGACTTCACATGACCTCAAGCCACCTATCACCACTCAGGCTAATAACAACACCAGTCTACTTAAGGACTTCCAAGTTAATTGTCAGATGTGATGTACTGTCACTGTGCTTTTGCTATTGCATTTTGTGTTTGCCAGATTTTGGCAGTCTTGTATTTACAAGTCAGCCTAGCACACAGTGATCTATTTATCTTCTCGTTTGACCTGTGCATGCCAAATAACATCAAATTTGGATTGTGTTTCTTGTTTTGGCTGCTGAGTTAATAAAGTGCTGTTAATCATATATATCCACCATATCTGCAGCAAAGCATCATAACATGACATAATGAAAAATGAAAAAATTGCTTAAAAACAATGCTATTGACAAATGAGTCATTTTTGGCTTTCGTAGCAGAACTGCAAATTACACATTCTTGATTTATTGTTAAAGTCTTACTCTGTTTACCAGTTTACATGATGTTGCTATTACTCAGTGTCTCTGGCCAAGAACACATGGCAAACATGAGACTTAAAATTCAAGTGAGGTAAAAGTTCATGTTCAGGAGTCACACGTGCCATACTAAAACTGCAGAGGGAAATGGAACTGATTTTTGATCATCATACAGACCTAATAATCTCCAAATACAGTGGCTTGCAAAAATATTCATCACTCAAGCTGTAAAACTAACTGTTTGTACATGATCTGAAAATGAACCTATTTAGCAGCTATTTATTTAGTTATTTTTATTTTCTTCTTTTGCACTCCTTTCTCATATTCTTAACTTTTTCTTTTATTTTGATTTTCTTTGTTGTTTGAAAACATTTTAGTGTACCCACTTACTGTAAAGGGAGGTAAAAGCCTAGATTAATAGGACAGTAACTTTACTGCTCTGGATTGAGAAACGTGGAATTATTATCAATTATGCTTTTTACATGGCAAACTTGTGCCACTGGAACGTGTAAGTATTGCTGAAAATGCGCCTCTGTGTACTTACACTACCTGTCAAAAGTTTGGACACAGTTTCTTGTGTCCAAAGTTTTGACTGGTTATTTATGTTTAAAAATCTTGCATGTTAAAATGATTTCAGTTATTTTTCATTTTATGAACACCTATACTTTAAAATATATATATTTATAAATGTATAATATTAAAATATCTATACAAGAAGCACTTAATTTATATTAACTGGGTTTAAATCAGTGGAATAACACTGGAAACGGACAAGTTGGATATTGCCCAAGTTCCTGATTTCCCAAATTTCCATGTAGAAAAAATGTCCTATTACACTCTCATCACTACTTTTACTGTAGAAAGTTATGGGTACAGCAGAGGAAGAGAAAAACTGAGCCTGGTTAGGGAACAATTGTTTAAAATAGCTGCTAAAACATATAGTACCAGTCAAACGTCTGTACACAACCACTCATTCTACACACAGTGGTTTCCATCTATAATACTCATATGTCTTTCTTATTAATTTTATCTTTTTTGTGCTTTTCTAACAAAAACAAGGAAAGATCCAAGTGACCCCAAATTTGTGAACAGTTGTGCATCTATAGCAAAGCGTTGTAACATGACAATTAGTTCGTAATTAGAAACTGCTGAAATACAAATGTTGTTGAATGGCAGTTCAGTGATTTTTGTTAAAATCGTACTTTGTTTCACCTCTTTGACAAGAGAACCTATGTCTGTATGTTTGGCTAGTCATGCTTTTTATGATAATTTTTAAATGATTTCAGCTTTTCATCCCTCTTCATCCTGGAATTTCATAAGAATGCATTTCAGCTTGAACACAGTGCATCAATAACATTTGTTTAAGTATAGTATAGCTAATAATTTAAAAATCTTTAAAATTAAAAAAGAAGACCACAAGTTCAGGACTTAGCTGACCCCTGGAGCAGCGAGGTGGTAATGCTGTCTCTAACACTTTCATTCCAAACAAATAAATTGTTTCTTAAATTGTTTGCAAAAACAAATACAACAAATAATACAAAATTGCCACAGATTCGGGCAAGATCCTGACTTTTTAAAATGTGATTTTTAAAAATTATTTTATTATTAATAACAAGCTGGTTGGTTTCTAGCTGACTAAGGGTTGATTATAAATATACAGTGATATCACATTACTTGCAGAATGTTCATCCAGCTATTTGTTTTCAGTATTTCTTTTTCAGCCTTTTCCCAACCTTTTTGAGATGTGTTGCAGCCACCAAATTTAAAATGAGCTAATATTATTTAATTAAATAGTAAAATGTCTCCCTTTCAACATCAGATATATTTTCTATGTTCTACTTTGAGCAAATTAAGGGTTCTTTTTACACAGTGTCCCAACTTTTTTAGAATTGGGGTCCTTTACTATGTTTATAAAATGGAACATAGTTACATTTCATTCACTCATTCATTTTCTAAAACGCTTAATTAGGGTAACAGGGAGGCTGGTGCCCATCTCAGCCAACACCAGGCGAGGGCAAAGCACACACTGGACAGCTTGCCAGGCCATCGCAGGGCAGAAACACACTGATGGCAATCCAATAGCCTACTCTTTACAAACGACAGCAATGGTTCTTTTACATGCCTCTCAGCACAGACAGTGGGGGACATGGCCGGCCTTTAATAACACAGTTAGCTGCACTGGGGGGACAGCAGTGACAACCTGGCGATAGTGGGGCTTGAACCCCTGACCTTCGGCTCAGTAAGCCATTGTCCTACCACCGGGCCACCACTGCTCCACAGTTACATTTCTTACATTACCAAAAAAAAAAAAGATTTAACAAGCAGATAATTTTTTTTCATAAACTATGTATATAATGTTTTTATCAAATAGTATTTTTACACTGAACACAACTTTACTGCTGGAAAATGTGAGAAAAGGTGTATTATGCTGTTCATTTTATAACTAAATATTTTTTTAGTATTCTTTCAGGAGCCTTGCTGACTTCCTCACAACTCTTTCCTAAAGTCAGCTGGGAGTGGCTCCAGCTTCCCTCATGACCCTAACATATACTAAGCAGTATAAATAATGTATAAATGTACTTACAATAAACCCTCTTGTTCTTTTGAGTATAAAACAGATTTAATTCTAGCTGATTATGTGCTGAAAGTACATGCAGTATGAATATTTCGGGATTCACTGTAAGCTACTTTGAGCTATAAGCCTATAAATGGCAGGTGGTCTGAGCTTAGAGGATATTGTACATTTATAAGATAAAATGAGGGGAAACACTTTAATGCTATTTATTTTGTCACTCATATCTATTTATTTGTTCAATAAATTCTAATTTTTAATAATTGAAAGAATGCTTGTTTAAATATGAGTTGCTGGATAGTTGAATATTACATTGAATAAAGACGAATAAAGCCTATCTATCTATCTATCTATCTATCTATCTATCTATCTATCTATCTATCTATCTATCTATCTATCTATCCATTTTTAGATCATCATGGTGTATCATGTGAATGTGGGTATAACCTAGATTTATATTCTTTTCTGATTACAACCAGAGGCCTGTGTCTGTCCTGTTTGTAAATTACCTGCTTCTGAATATCATCTGCTTGCTTGCAACCCTACAGTAATTGTGTGTCTCTTGATAGCTTAAGAAGGTCATATTAAAATTAACTAATTGCACTTCCATGTAGAAAACAGTGCATTATCCGCTGATACACATATCTGTTCTATATTAAGATCATACCCATGCACTGTTTTGCCTGGCTTAGTAAATCTGGCCCTATGTCTTTTACCTTCCAATGTCATTTTATTTTGGCTGATTATGAAGGTTTCCCTGCAAAACCATCCCCGCTAACAAGCAAAGGAACTCTTATTCACCTGTTTTACATCTTGTTTTTGTTCCGTGTCTGTTTACAATAACAAGAACAAGACAGCATGACTGGAAGAAACAGCTTGCACATATGCGATAACTTGGCAGTGCAATGGATATTGCAATCAAGTGTTTAAAAACAGAAGAAAGCATATAAGCATACTCTCTTTCTCTATATTTTTCTGTATCACTTGTGCGCGCACCCAGTGCAGCTAACTGGATTATCAAAGGCCGGCCATGTCTCTCACTGTCTATGGTGAGAGGCATGAAAAATAAGATTTTCGTCAAGAGTAGACTGCATATCCATCAGCGTGTTTCTGCCCTGCAATGGTCTGGCGAGCTGTCCAGGGTGTACTCTGCCCTCGCCCAGAGTTGGCTGAGATGGGTGCCAGCCTCCCCGCGACCCTAATTACGAATAAGCGGATCAGAAATGAATAAATGAGTTTTGTTACTCTGTAGCATGGTGTCATAGTGTATAGCACATACACTTCACAGCAAGAATGCCCTGGATTCAAGTGCCAGGCCAGTTTTTTTTCTGTGTGTAGACTGGACACAGGACAACCGTTGAAGTCATGTTCAATGCCTGATGGGGCTCCACTCAAGTTTTACTACTAACCATTTGCTAATGAACTGCACACTCCAGCTCTCAAACAAGCAGCAAAAAGATTTAAAATGTTCACCCCTATCTTGCTGGCCTTAATAAACCACGATTTAGGAGAATACACAGAGCATTGATTTGGATTTACCTGAGCAGAAATGTTGGCTCTAAAACCCCTTTTACTTTTTTTCTGTCATGTAAATTTAGCGGAGCTACGACGGAGGGATCTGATGAAGGTTTGGGTGAGGTGGAGTGTAGTTACATTCAAGTATAAAATATGTATTGTACGGCTGTTGGTGGGGAAAACTGATCAGGTCTGTAACTCAAAACTCATATTGTTCATACAAAGTAAAACGATTATTACAAGACAGAAAATCCTCATTTGATATTCTTGCAATACTTGGTTGACAAACAGTCACCGTTACCTGGGGTGTGTATGCTCAAACCAACAATGTCATAAAATACAGTATACAGTACACGTGCGTATATAAGGAAGCCCTTTGGGTATGCTGTAGGGCAATCATAGGACTACTGTAAGAAAGCTATACAGTTTTAAGTGTTTCAGATGTAGAGCATTGCACAACAGACCTAGAAAAAGGATATGACATCAAGAATGACCTACCGGTGAACGTGAACATAAACAAAACTCTACAAGAAGAGTCTACGACGCCATTTTTGCATCGCACAACGGCTGAGTTTGTCATGGACCTCTTATATACCTGCTGTGTGACGTATGTGGGAGGGGCTTAACATTTGTCAGCTACCATATTTATCAATCTGTCAGTAGGCTAATCCAGCTGTTAGCATATTATAATCATGATCTGAAAAATATGGATTAACTCTAGCATGGTTAAATATCATGGTACTTGAGTTAAGCATGGCAAACTATAACATTCATTCATTCATTCATTCATTTTCTGAACCACTTATTCCTAATTAGGGTCGCGGGGGGGCTGGCGCCCATCTCAGCCGACTCTGGGCGAGGGCGG